>JAJPUD010004992.1:0-28596 GCA_023553655.1 Myrmecobius fasciatus | reverse complement strand
AAGTATATGCTATTGGGGGAAACTGAGGGAAAGATATATATTTTTAAAGTGACTTGCTGAGGGTCACACAGGAAGTAATTATAACATATATTGACCTGCCTCATAGTCCTTTCCTGCACCCATATAGTTTGGCTTTCTCATTACATGATCTTTCCCCCATGGCTAGGAGCTCCTTTTTTATCATAATCACAGATCAGAGAGTTGGAGGAGACCTTTATTCTTTCCTTCCTAATGTCTGCCTCATAGAGACATAGCTCAAACACCGCCTTCGGCAGGAAGCCTTTCTCAATCCTCCAAATTTCCAGTGCCCTCCCTCCTTAGCTATCTCATATTTGACACCTTTCTCTTTATTTTTCTTAAATATATTCTGTATAGGTGAGATTAACAGATGGATTGTTCCCTAGCTTTGAATAAGGCCCAGGCTTTTTAGGTATGACAGAAAATCTGGGCTGAGGAAGTTGGTCACACTTCCCAGGGTCTATTTAAAACCTGGTTATGATTAGAGATTTCTCATGAATGTCTGGTGTTGGGCAGGAGAAAAGGCCTGAGAAGAAGCTGCTTTGGGGAGAGGGGGAAGAAGGGAAGATCAGGAGGAGCTGTCAGGCTTCTGTTCCTCCTTTGGCCAGAGTGGACCTTTCAAGCTTCCTTCTGTCAGGAGGATTTTGGATTTACCTCTTCACAACGATCCTAACATTTGTCCAGGGATTGTAGTCGCTGCTGGAAGTAACTGCATTGGGAGCTAAGTACAGTCTGGATGCAGGTTAAGGATCTGCAAAGGACCCAGAAGAAAAGCTTCACCATCCCTGAAGGAGAACATGTTGAGGCCAGATCGATGAGTATTTTATCTGGAAAAGAGAAAATCAGGATGGTGGAAGGGCTGGAAATCAGACCATTAAGAAGGAACTGGGCTTGTCTAGTTTGGGCAAGACATGACTTTCACCATCTCCATTATTCATGTTCTTCAGAGAAGGGATTTTATTTGTTCTATGTTCATTATTGCAAAAACAGGCCCCAACTGGACCAGGTCTGATCCTAGAAACATCACTCCAAGAGTGTCAGGTTCTCTCTTCTTCCAAAATAAAAACTTAAGTGCAGCTCGCATTAAGGTTTCTTCAAAGACAATTAGCAAGACCCTTCAACTCCAAATGGACACAATGCACAATATGGCTTGGGGCAGGAAATAGTCTTAATTTCATCGCATTAAAAACATTACACAAGAAACAAAGGACACTCAGAAAACATAGACAGACTCAGAGACATCAAGCACTTAAGTAGTCCACAAACTTGGGGTGGTTTGGACTGACCTTCCCTGGGTGAAGGCCACGGTTTTCTGCTTTCTTATTGTAGCTTAAGCACTAGCCAGTATAGATGGGGACCCCACAAGTGAAGAATGTTGTTCAGTCTCACCCAACTCTTTGGATCCAATTTGGGTTTTCTTCACAAGGTGGTTTGCCATTTCCTTCTCCAACTCATTATGAGACAACAGGGTGAAGGGATTTGCCCAGGGCCACACAGCTAGTCAGTGTCTGAGATCAGATTTGAACCAGATCCGTCTCCAGACCCAGCACTTTATCCACTGCACCACCTCCTGTGCCTAAGTGAAGAATGGCCAGTGGCTCTATGCACTGTACCTGCTGGGCAGGGGCTGGCCCAACAGCCGGGGAGGCTGGAATCACCGCCAGGGCCCTCTGAACAATTTTGCCAAAGGGAAGTTTCATGGCTGTTTGAACAATTTTGATTTCAGTTTCACTATGGTCATACAAGTCTATACCGTTCAGTAAGATGGAAGACCCACAGACCTTATTCTTGCTCTAATTCTATGTCCCCTAGACTCTCAGCACTGCCATGTGAGCCAGTTCTCTCCCAAGTTAAGACATCACCATTGGGATGTCATTGGTCCTCTTCAAGGATGAAGGACAATTATTAAGGTCTTAGTGAAACCTTTCAGTTTTATTCCATAGACATTAATTGTTAATTCCTTCCTCTATAGTATCCTTCTGTATCATAAAGAAAAGCAGCACTGGGACAAATGGGGGATTACGTGATTTGTCCAGGGTTCCATGGCTGGATTTGAACACAGATATTCCTGACTCCAGACTCAGTGCTTTGTGCACTCTAACGCCAAAATAAAAAAAAAACCATTAAATAAAAGAAATAAAAAGTATCTAATAGAATATACAATATTTACCACCTATGAGACCCCCCCACCTCTCCAAAAAGAAGGACATGTGTTTTATCATCCTGGAGACCCCTAAGCACGTTCTTGACATGTCTTTGGGTATCTCTCACTTCTTAATGCTGTCTCTCAGTCACTCTCCACATTACTAATGTTCCATTCCAACATGGCAGCTAGCAAAGAATACGATCTCCCAGAAGTGAGCAGAGTGAAAGATGACTCATTTAGCACAGGAGACTTGACCGTGAGTCCTTTGTTCCGATCTTGGCAACCTGCACTGGACATTACAGTGCATCATTTCTGCCTGCATTATATGAACCCCCTTTCTCCCCTGCTGTGCTGTGTCTAACACAACTCTCCGTAGGTCTCCTGGATGGCCAAGTTCATCCTCCTTGGACGAGATGATGATATTTCTGAGCAGTCTCATTCTCAGCTCCCCCCAGCCATCCTCTGTCTGTTTCTGCCACCTTCCTGTCTGTTTTTAGATTCTGGGGATACAACAATATTTTTTGCCCTTAAGACACTTGTATCCTATATGACCAATAGCCTTCCTATTTTAGATTAGATACAAGGTGATGGGGAGTGGGGAAGTCAGTGCAGCAGTATGATAGGTTGGGAAGAAGGTGACATGAGCTGAGCCATGGAGGAGACTATAGGACCTAAGATCCTAAAAAAGCATCATTAGGAACATCAGAGCAAAGGAGCAAGGCAGGGGGAAAGTAGAGTAGCCCCTTGACAAAGAGTAAAACTGTTAGTTGGACAGGTTTGTAAAGCAAATGAAAGTAGTCTGGAAAGGGAGATTGGGGCTTGAAATGAAAAAAAAAAATACATGATGCTGGAGACCCTAGAAAGCCATTAGAGGTCTTTCCAGGAGAAAAGTACATGACTGCACTTTAGGAAATCACTCTGGCAGCCTTGTGAAGAGTGGGTTAGAGTGGGACAAGAATTAGCCAGAATGTTGGTTAACCTTTCTGTAGTACTTTAAGGCTTGCAAATGTCTTTTACATATATTGTCTTATTTGATCCTTACAACAAACCCATAGGGTAGGTAATCTTATTTTTAAAATTTTTCAACATTATTTAATTTTTCCAAAGTCCCCCTTTAGTAGTCCTTCTGTCTCATGTACAAAGCACATTTTTCCATTTCTAAGTTTGTGTCCCTACTTATCAAACAATGTGAGACTGGCCTTCTATCCATTGATCCATGGGACCTCTTACTGTCCTGCTCAGAGGGGGATTAGATCAAGTAAAGACATCACCTGAGGAAGGCTTAGTAGACAACAACATCAAGGACAGTGTGGTGAAAGTGGGGAAAAAGAGAAAATGGAGGGAGATTTTGTACAAACAAAATGAATGCAGACAAGATTAGAAGGGTAGCAATAAACTGGGAAAATATTTTTGCATTCAAAGTTTCTGATAAAGGCCTCATTTCTAAAATATATAGAAAATTGATTCAAATATATAAGAATTCAAGCCATTCTCCAATTGATAAATGGTCAAAAGATATGAACAGACAATTTTCAGACGAAGAAATTGAAACTATTTCTAGTCACATGAAAAGTTGCTCCAAATCACTATTGATCAAAGAAATGCAAATTAAGACAACTCTGAGATACCACTACACACCTGTCAGATTGGCTAAAATGACAGGAAAAGAATGATAGATGTTGGAGGGGATGTGGGAAAACTGGGACACTGATACATTGTTGGTGGAACTGTGAACAGATCCAACCATTCTGGAGAGCAATTTGGAGCCATGCTCAAAAAGTTATCAAACTGTGCTTACCCTTTGACCCAGCAGTGTTTCTATTGGGCCTGTTTCCCAAAGAGATCTTAGAGGAGGGAAAGGGATCCACATGTGCAAAAATGTTTTTGGCAGCCCTTTTTGTAGTGGCTAGAAACAGGAAAGTGAATGGATGCTCATCAATCGGAGAATGGCTGAATAAATTATGGTATATGAATGTCACGGAATATTATTGCTCTGTAAGAAACGACCAGCAGGACGATTTCAGAGAGGCCTGGAGGGACTTGCATGAACTGATGCTGAATGAAATGAGCAGAACCAGGAGATCATCATTCACAGCAACAACAGTATTACATGATGATCAATTCTGATGGACATGGCTCTCTTCAGCAATGATGTGATTCAAACCAGTTCCTATTGTTCAGCGATGAAGATAGACATATACATCCAGAGAGAGGCCTGAGGGAACTGAGTGTGAACCACAACACAACATTTTAACACTTTCTGTGAATATTTCCCTGCATTTTGTTTTCCTTCTTAGATTGTTTTTTTTTCTTTTCTTTCTAGATCTGATGTTTCTTGTGCAGTAAGATAACTGTATAGATATATATACATGTATTGGATTTGTCATATAATTTATCATACTTAGCATGTATTAGATTACCTGTCATCTAGGGGCGGGGGGAAGGAGGGGAAAAGCTTGGAACAAAAAAAAAAAGCTTTTGCAAAGGTCAATGTAGAAAAATCACCCATAAGTTTTGTAAATAAAAAGCTTTTAATAAAAAAGAAAAAGAAAATGGAGGGAGAGAGGGAGTTGAAGGGGGGGGGGAAGAAGAGTCAGGGAGCCAGAGAGAGAGATAGAGAGAAAGACAAAGAGAGAGACAGAGACAGAGAGACAAGAGAGAAATAAAGACAGAGAGACAGAAACAGAAGAGAAATAAAGACCGAAAGAGAGAAATAAAGACAGAGAGAGAAAGAAAGACAGAGAGGCAGAGACAGAGAGAAATAAAAACAGAGAGAGAGAGACAGACAGAGAGAGAAGGAGGAGGAGGAGGAGGAGGAGGAGGAGGAGAGGGAAAGAGAGAAAGAGAGAAAAACAATAGATGTTCTCCAAGATCCTTTTCAATGCTGAGAGCAGTGAGATATCTTTTATTTTTATTAAAACTTTTTATTTGCAAAACATATGTGTGAGTAATTCTTCAACATTAACCCTTACAAAGCTTTCTGTTACAAGTTTTTCCCCCCTACTCCCCCACCTCCCCTAGATGGCAAATTAACATAATAATTATGTTAAAATACTTGACAAATCGAATATATGTATACATATTTCCACACTTATCATTGTTGTGCAAGAAAAATCGTATCTACAAGAAAGAAAAATCAGAGAAAGGAAACCCAATGCAAGCAAACATCAATAGAGATCATGAAAATGTTACGTTGTGGTCCATATTTCATGTCCCTCTCTCTGGGTGTACATGGTTTTCTTCAGTGAACAATTGGAACTGGTTTGAAACATTTCATTGTTGCAGAGAGCCATGTCCATCAGAATTGATCATCATGTAATACTGTTGTTGCTGTGTATGATGATCTCCTGGTTCTGCTCATTTCACTCAGCATCAGTTCATGCAAGACTCTCCAGGCCTCTCTGAAATCGTCCTGCTGGTTGTTTCTTACAGAACAATAATATTCCATAATATTCATATACCATAATTTATTCAGCCACTCTCCAATTGATGGGCATCCCTTCAGTTTCCAGTTTCTAGCCACTACAGAAAGGGCTGCCATAAACATTCTTGCACATGTGAGGCCCTTTCCTTCCTTTATGATTCCTTTGGGATATAAGCCCAATAGAAACGCGAGCAGTGAGATATCTTTATCAGAAGATATTGGCCAATGGCCAATGGCTCTAGTGGCCCTGTGGAAATGGGAGGTTCTCCATAAGTGTGCCATGGCAACACAGCAATCAATAAATAAACATTAAGCTTCCAATATGTGTCACACACTGCACTAAGTGCTGGAGTTACAAAAAGAGACAAAAACAGTCCTTGCCCTAGGGAGCTAGAATGGCAGTACATATTCTCTCTGTGTTTGCTCTTCCACCCAGGTATCTGGTATCCTACATTTGTATCTTAGACATAGTGTTCTGTACTTGTGTCTTCCTCCATATTTCCTCCTTGCCTTCACCTGTTCCCTTTGCATGCCCCCCTTTTCTGAAACCAAAGCAAGCTCATTCTTCCCCCTGACAGTATATGTATTTGTGAGAGAGCGGGCCTCCAGTTTGCACAGAACGTATTCTATTGCTGCTTTGATTATTGTGTTATTCCATTAAATCCCCTTCACGTTGGACTGTGCATCTGCTAGCTGACCACTGGATTTGACATGGACTCAGACTATAATTTTGAGTGGTTGCTTTGAACCTGCACTAGCCTTTCTAGGGGAAAGAAAGATGTTTTTGTTTCAGAGAAGAAACAGAAGATAAGGGAATGGAGGGAAATACAGCTAGTAATCCTAACTGCGAATATGAATGGAATGAGCTTGCCATGAAATGGAAATGGACCTCAGAATGGGTGAGAAACCAGAATCTGACAATATATCATTTACAGGAGACCTATTTGAAACAGAAAGACATACACAGAGTTAGAATAAAGGGCTGGTGCTTCAACTGAACTAAAAAAAGGACAGGGGTAGGTAGCAATCATGATCTCACACAAAGCAAAAACAAAAGTAGACCTGATTAAAAGAGATAGAGAAGTTACCTGATATTAAATGCTACCACATTTAATAATAATAATAATAAATTATTATTATGATAAATAATAATAATTTAAAGGCAAGTTTCTCTGATAAAGACTTTATTTCTCAAATACATACTGAGTATAGAACTGAGTTGAATTTATAAAAATAAAAGTAACTTCCCTTTTGATAAGTGATCAGAGGACATGGGCAGGCAGGTTTCAGAGTAAGTCAAATCTGTGTATAGTCATATGAAAAAAAATGCTCTAAATCACTATTAATTAAAGATATGCAAATTAAAATAACTCTGAGATACCAACTCATACCTATCAGAAATGGCAACTACTGGAGAGGTTGTGGAAAAAATAGGTACACTAATGAATTACTCATGGAGTTGTAAACTGGTCCAACCATTCTGAAAATAATTTGGAACTATATCTAAAATGCTATAAAACTGTGCATGCTCTTTGACCCAGTAATACTAGGTCTTTAGCCCAAAAAGACCAAGGAAAAAGAAAATCTTAATGTACAAAAATGTTTATAGCAGCTCTTTTTGTGATGGCAAAACAATTGGAAATTGATAGGATGTTCATCAATTGGGGAATGGCTGAACAAGTTGTGACATATTATTGTGCTGGAGTACTATGGTGCTATGAGAAATGTTGAAGGGATTAGTTTCAGAAAATCATAGTAAGATTTATATGAACTGATGCAAAGTGAAATGGGAAGAACCAGGGGATTATTATGCATAGTAAGAGCAATGTTGCTCTTACATGTACGATGTTGTTCTCACAAGTGCAGAATTCTTAGGTCCAAGGAACAAATATAGGGGATAGAACACCCATGTGGAACGGCCAACACAGAGAATATGCCATTCAACTGTAAGCTCCTTAGGGCAAGAACTATTTTTTAACCTCTTTTTGTGTCTCCAGCACTTAGCTGGCACATATAGGAGCTTAATGTTTATTTATTGATTGATGTGTTGCCATGGCACACTTATGGAGAATCTCCCATTTCCACAGCTCTAGGGTCACTGTCTTCTGCAAAAGATATATCACTGCTCTCAGCATTGAAAAGGACCTTGGACTTAGCTAATCTGATGAATTCAATGATCTAAGTCAATTCCAAAGAACCCCATGATGAAAAAATGCTATCTACTTCCAGAGAGAGAAGTGATGAACTCTTAATTCAAATTGAAGTATAATTTTTAAATTTTCTTCATCTTTCTTGCTTTTTGGAAATATGGTTAATACATAAATGTTTTCCATGATTCCACATGTATAATTAATATATTTCTTGCCTTCTCACTGAGTGGGAGGGAGAGAGAGAATGTGTAAAATTGAAAAAGACAATAATGTTAAAAAGCAAACAAATGAATGAAAGAACAAAATAACAAATAAATGAATGAATGAAAAGTTTTCCTTAACATCCAGTCTCCACTTGACTTTTTTGGAGCTCAGTGTACATGATTGTGCTTCATGCACTCTAAGTTCCAGTCCTACTGTCAATTTTGATGTTTCTTGCACATAACACTCCACTTATCACCTTTTTGCCTTTGCATAAGCTAGTCTCCCCTCCTCATCCCTAAAATTCTTTCCTTCCTAATCTTTGCATTTTAGTGTCCCTTGTCTCCATTCAAGTTCAGCTTAGTTGCCATCTCCCATCAAAAACCCATCCATATACCTCTCCTCATGCCAGAAATTGTTTTACACTAATATATATATATATATATGCAAATGTACAAATACATCTCTGAAATATCTTTGTATTTGTTTTTACCTTTCCGTACATTGTGGATTTCCCTCTGTAGAATGTAAATCCTTTGAAGAGAGGAATTTTTTTTGTATCCCCAATGTCTAACCCATAGCAAACTTTTTTTTTGCTGAGGCAATTGGGGTTAAGTGACTTGCCCACAGTCACAAAGCTAGGAAGTGTTAAGTGTCTGAGGCCAGATTTGAACTCAGGTCCTCTTGACTTCAGGCCACCTAGCTGCCCCACCACAGCAAACTCTTAATAAATACTTGTTGAATGAACGATTTCAATGAATGGTCTATCCCATCAGCTTTTGAGCTCTCCCTTTGTGGTTTGTGTCATTTTCTCCTCATTAATCTAGGAATTGCTATGGTTACTCAATCTATTCGATGGAGAAAACTGGATGTACAATTCACAGAGTGTATGCTGGTCTTGAAATTAGGAAGACCTGACCTCAAACCTAGATCAAATACTTGTTATCCTGAGCTGCTGTTTGCCTCAATTTTCCAAACTGTAAAATGGTGATAATAATAGCACTTATCCTACAAGATTATCATGAGGATCAAATGAGATAGTATTTGTAAAAAGTGCTTAACACAGTGGTTGTCATAAAGTAAATGCTGTGTAAATGCTTAGCATCTTCACTCTGCAATCAAAATTATACTCACAATCCGCACTGACTGACTTGCTCCAATGGTTTTATTACTAGCTAAGTGTCTCCAAGACTAGTTGAAGGACATTTATTGACGTTATTTCAGACATACTTTATAGACTTGGTAATAAAAGGAGAGAAATGACTGGATTACATGGACCATAGAGTCCATTCACTCTTTGGATCCAGCTACTTCCAAAGGCAGACAATTTTCATTGATTATATGTTTTTCTGTAGTCAAAAACTACAAAAACATTGACTGTTTTTCCCAGCCTCAAGACAGGTGCTAATCTGGAAATCTAGTTCTCAGTTCAGAGCCTATCAGGAGCTGAGAAAGCATATTTTTTTTTTCATTCATGGGCTGGAAAATGAAAGTGTTCCAGGGAAGTAAATAGTAAAACCCAGTAATAAGTAAATAGTAAAAACCACTAATAGGCTTGTAAATATTTAACCACCAACTTTTTAAGGATTAAAACTATATGTATAAAACATTTTAAAGTTTAATCTGCATTATTAACAAAAAACAAATCAAGGCCTGATGTGTAGGGTTAGTGATTTCCCAGGTATAAATGATCACACTGAACATTTAACAATCGGCTCTGAAGAGCTATCTCCAGAATACCATGAAATTTCTTAGATCTTGAGAAGTTTCCCAACTGTTAGAGTACTGGGTGCTGCTGGGATAGTGGAAATTCAGTGGGGTCTCAGAGCTTCAATTCTATTTAAGAAGCTTTGATTAAAAGCCCTGTTCCAGGCTTTGTGCCTAGTGCCAGCCACATGAAGACAAAACTGAAACCAGTTCCTGCCCTCATAGAGCTTATATTCTACTAGAGCAAAATGACAACTGCACAGAGACTCTGCTGAGAACTGGGGAGAAGGAGAAGCCAGCTTGAAGAGAGGAGCCAGGCTCCCCTTAGAGTTCACTAAATCTAACTGAGTGAGTTGAGTGTAACCAGCCTTGGAGAGGGGCAGAGAGCCCAAAGACCCCCTGGAACTGCCCTCAAGTTCAGTGATTGCATTCACACACACACCCACCCCTCACTCCATCAGCCCTCCTCTGCCAATCCAGAGTAAGAGCATCACTGGTCTTGTTCACTTTCTTCCAGGGATTCTCAAAGGTATCAGGTTATCTTGTACTTTTCTCTAAATAAAAGAATTCCTGGTTGGGAGTTTATGGAAGCTGCAGGTTTTCTTCTCTCTCTTTAAACAAACAAACAAAAGAATCGGGCCCATAGTAATTGCCCCTTAAGCCAGCATTAGTGGAAGGGAAATCTGGATGAGTTGTATGAGTGGAAAATGTTGGGAATAGGTAGATAGACCACCTGGGGACCGTTGTGCTAAGTGTTCTCCAGAGGCCCTAGGGGATCTGGGAGTTAGGAAAGCCTGGACTCAGATCCAGCCCCAGATACCACCTGGGTAAATGGCCCTGGGTATGTCACTTAAACTCTTTCTACCTCAGTTTCCTACAAGTAAAATAGGGATAATTATACACCAACCTTCACGGTTGTTGGGAAGGTCACATGAAACAATATTTGTTAAGTGTTTAGCACATAGTAGGTGTTCAATAAATGCTTGTTGCCTCCCTTCCCTTTGCTGGATGGATATCCTCCCAGTACCTTTCTTTCACCTATTGTCCCAGAGCTCAAAGAGGAAAGGTTAGAGACCAATTCTGAGTTGGGGTTGCAGGGACCAGAAGCTTCCCCCTCCCTTATCCATATTCTTGAGCAGAAAAAGGGAAAAGAGAACAAGGATCAAACCTTTAGGAGATTGTGGGGGTCTGTCCAGATGGAGCCCCAGCTGCCACATTCTCAGCTTCATTTGGCAGGGAGGCTGGGTGGCCCAGTGGCTGATTCTGACAATTCAGTTTTAAGGGAGAAGTAGGGAAGGCTTGAGTTATTAGCAGTGGAGAGGAGGAAGGAGCTCAGAGAGTAACTCTGGGAAGTTTTGGGGAGACAGGATGAGTAGGGATAAGGTCAGAAAAAATTGAAGGATTTGTTGTCTGGGGCGAACCTCCACCACCAGGACTGACTGATCCTGACACCATGGCCGAGTTGCAAGGGAAACAAGCAGATGTGCTCACCCTCCCTTGGGGGTCCCTTTTGCCCACCAACCTCTGCACATTCAGTGTCTGAAACAAGCCATAGCAGTGGGAGCCATGGATTTTGGACCCTTCAGGGCAGGCAGTCTTCAAAAAGGCAGTAATAGTAGAGACATCCTCAACTAGGGGAAGTTTGGGAAAGAATTGGGTAATGTGGACCTGGTGCTCCTGCCTTCAAAAGACCTAAACTCTTTTCCCTCTTCTTGGATCCACTCCCATTTTCTAGTCCCATTTTCTCCCCTTCCCTTTTCTCTCTAGGTTTCTTCCACCACTCTGAGCTGTCCTCAGATGTAGTGCTGAAGGTGGTGGGAAGCCCCTGGAGGGAGGGACCCACCTGTTGTCTCAGTCCTTGGTGCATTGTAGGTGCTTAATAAATTCTCAACCACTGAATTTTTGGTTGAATGTGCCAGGTTTAGGACCAGCAGGGAAGTGAAGAGAGAGCCTAAGAAACCTGGGGGCATCATCCAGGGCAGCATTGTCTCTGAGTCTGAAGGGAGGGAGCGTAGGATTGAGGCAAAAGGCATTCCTAATTTAGAGATGGGACCAGAGAAAGGCAGATTACAGCTGGGAAGAGCAAAGATCTTTCTTCTTTTTCTTCTTTTTGCTTTCAGAGTTGATGATGATCCCTGTTTGTGCCCTTCCTCTTTATTCTAATATCTAGGGAAATCTGGAGACTGTTGGGGAAAAGCTGATGGCATAGGAGCCAGAGGCTCATCCTGTCATATTTTTTCTAGGAGAGCTTTTGCTGATCACCTTCTCCCCCCCCCCCAGAAGCTTTCTCTCTGACATTAAAATGGCTCATTCCCTACCCCAGCAAAAGGAATGACCTGAGTGATGAAGAAATTAAAACCATTTCTAGTCATATGTAAAGGTGCTCCAAATCACTATTGATCAGAGAAATGCAAATTAAGACAACTCTGAGGTATCACTACACACCTGTCAGATTGGCTAAGATGACAGGAAAAGATAATGACGAATGCTGGTGGGGATGTGGGAAAGCTGGGGACACTAATACATTGTTGGTGGAACTGTGAACAGATCCAACCATTCTGGAGAGCAATTTGGAACTATGCTCAAAAAGTTATCAAACTGTGCATACCCTTTGACCCAGCAGGGTTTCTATTGGGCTTGTATCCCAAAGAGATCTTAAAGGAGGGAAAGGGACCCACATGTGCAAGAATGTTTATGACAGCCCTCTTTGTAATGGCTAGAAACTGGAAACTGAATGGATGCCCATCAATTGGAGAATGGCTGAATAAATTATGGTATATGAATGTTATGGAATATTATTGTTCTGTAAGAAACGACCAACAGGAGGATTTCAGAGAGGCCTGGAGAGACTTGCATGAACTGATGCTGAGTGAAATGAGCAGAACCAGGAGATCATTATACACGGCAACAACAAGACTATATGACAATCAATTCTGATGGACATGGCTCTCTGCAACAATGAGATGATTCAAACCAGTTCCAATTGTTCAGTGATGAGGAGAGTCCCAGGAAGGACTGTGGGATTTGAGTCTGGACCACAACATAGCATTTTTACACTCTCTATCGATGTTTGCTTGCATTTTGTTTTCCTTCTCAGGTTTTTCTTTCTTTCTAGATCCGATTTTTCTTGTGCAGCAAGATAACTATAAATATGTATACATAAAAAAGAATGGCCTGAGTGACATGGAGTGATCTCTCCACCCCAGGTCCTCCACTTATCTGGCTTAGGGGATTATTGGATGGCATGTATGACCAGGAAGTGACAGATCTTTTATGGAGTTAACTAGAAGGGGAAACAGATATGAGCAGGAATGAAAGGGAGGAACCAAGACAAGGCAGATGAGGTGAGAGTAGATAATAAAGGGTCAGAGTACAGGTGTTGACAAGGGATGAGGTGATGTTGGACATGGGGATGATTCTCTTCCAAGAAGTGTTCAGAAGCTGGCATAGGCAATGCCCTCTTCCTGGCATGCAAGGTCAAAGATTTCTCAGGGGCATGCAATTGGGTCATTCTCATATGATCATAAGATCATAAAACTAGAACTTGGAAAGACTTCAGAATCCATTTTGTTTAATCCTCCCCTCAATTTCATATTTAAGGAAACAGGCCCATGAAGGTTGTGTGAAATACAGCTTTATTTTTATTTTACTTTTTATTAACATCTAACTGAAATTTAAGATTTCCTCTAATTTCTTGAAAATATTCTGAGGAGTTCATAGTTTTCATCAGACTGCCAAGGGGGTCCATGCTGAAATTAAAAAGAACCCTGTTGCCCCATCCCATTCCAGGGAGTCAGGGATAGGAAGGGAGAACATATGTTCCCAGGAAGGAGTGAGGTTCCAACAAAGCCCTGAAAGGGGAGGACCCAATCCAGAAAAGAGGTGCAGGCACAGTCCTAAGAACAGAAGTGGCAAAGAGAATGAAAATGCCAGCATATATTATCTGTATGTTAGTGCTTTAGCTAAGAAATATGGCGGCAGGGGTGTTGAATGAGAACCACAACCAACAAGTGGCCAATATTAAGGAGACATTTTTAGTATAGAACAGAGTGAACCAGATGCCTAATTTCCTACCCCAGACTAAGTACCTGGGAGAAAGGGCTAAGGAAAGCAGGAAGTCCACAGGAGACCAATAGCTCCCCACTCCCCAAATTCATAATGGTGCACACACATCACAATCCTGCAAATTCAGAGCAACAGGACCCAGCCGACTGTTGGTCTCTTGTCTCTCTTTCAGCTACATGTCGACTAATTGTTTAAAATATTTCTAAGAATAGAAGATTTGACAAGTGGAAGATGCAAAAGGCCATCAGTAATCACCAGGAGCAAGCCCAGCTTGAATGTCCCTTGTCAAGTGCTTAGTTCCTACTGGGTAATTTGGGATTGCAGGTTGCCCTTTTTTATACACTCTGTAATTTGTCTTTATTCCTCTTTAAAATTTGTCTCCCAGGATAAAAGCCAATACTACCTTGTACCCACGAATTACGTCCCCGTTTTTCCTATTTTGTTGGCACTGAACCCAGCATGCCATCCTTGCCAAGGTTTCTGTGAGTTTTTACTAATACCCCCTCCAAAAAACTACATTTTTGTCCTAGAAAATAGTTGTTAGCTTCTCATTACCTAGTCAGTGGGAAGGGAGTGAAAACAGAACAACCACTGTCTATCCATGCCCCCACCCTTCTTTTTCTTCTAAAGATGCTTTTTTGGGTGTCTTAGTACCAGACTTCAGCAGGCTTCCCCTGAAATTTCATTTCATTAGATTAATCTCAGTGCCCTAATTTATCAAGGCTCTTCTCATTAATCATATTTTCTATTCCTTTATAGAAGTCATTAATAAAAATGTTAAACATTGCAGGGTTAGGTACAAATCCCTTGATACTCCATCGGAGTTGACATTAAACTACTAATAGCTACTTTTTGCCTCTGACTTTCTAACCAGTTCTGAATCCATCCGAGTATTTTTTAGTCTAATCACTGCTGCTCGTCCACATTAATTATTTGTTCAGTCCGGTCATCTACCCAAATTCACATCTTTCCATTTTTTCTTTGGTACTACCACTATTGGTGACAGTTCTAAAAAGGACTCCTGGGTTTTTTTTTTAATTTTTTGCTTTTTGCTGAGGCAATTAAGGTTAAGTGACTTGCCCAAGGTCACACAGCTAGGGAATGTTAATTGTCTGAGACCATATTTGAACTCAGATCCTCCTGACTTCAGGGCTGGTGCTCTATCTACTGCACCACCTAGCTGCCCCGACTCCTGGGTTTTATGATAATATCATTGGACAGCATTTTTATACAGTTTCTAGGCTTTTGATTGAGGAATCTTCCTAGCTTTTCTCAGAATGATCATGAATCTAGAGCGTAGGAGAAGGGGAATTGGAGAGGAGAGAAGGTGGTGTGAAAAGGGAAGGAGAGAAGATGAAAAGGGACAGGAGGAGAGCTCCTCCCATACTCTAGGAAGGAGGTGCCTCTATGTATCTAGGGATTCAGACAGCAAAGAATGAAAAGCATGGTGTGGGATAAATAGTGGAGGTGTAAGTGTCTTTCTTACTCTAGCTCTACTGACTGAGGAATCAGATTCACACAATAGTTTGAGTTGGTTCTGCTTGGGGAGCCCTTTTCTCAGGCTTAGTAGAGGTAAAGATATTGCTACTCCATCATCACCTATGATTCAGGGGAGAGATTAGGTAGAGAAGTGGTTGGAGAAAAAATAAATAGTGAAACACCTTCCACCAGCCACCTACCTCCCCCACATCCCACTATAACCAGATGAAGTGCATCTTTCTCAAATCCCAGTTCCTCAAGAGATTTATTCTATTCTCTTTTTTTCCTGAGACATTTCAGGTTAAGTGCCTTGCCCAGAATCACACAGCTAGGAAGTGTTAAGTGTCTGAGGCCACACTTGAACTCACATCCTCCTGACTTCAGGGCTGGTGTTCTAAACACTGAGCCACCTAGCTGCCCCCTTCTCTACTTATTTCCACAATTATCATGCTGCACAAGAAAAATCAGATCAAAAAAGAAAAAAAGAGAAAGAAAATAAACAAGCAAATAGCAACAAAAAAGGTAAAAATACTATGTTGTGATCCACACTCAGTCCCCATACTCCTCACTCTAGGATGCAGAGGGCTCTCTCCATCACAAGTTTATTGAAACTGGCCTGAATCACCTCATTGTTGAAAAGAGCCACGTTCATCATAGTTGATCATCACATACTCTTGTTGTTGCCGTGTATAATGATCTCCTGGTTCTGCTCATTTCACTAAGCATCAGTTGATGCAAGTCTCTCCAGGCCTCTCTGAAATCCTCCTGCTGGTCATTTCTTACAGAGCAATAATATTCCATAGCATTCATATACCACAACAGAAATGACAGAGTGGATCTCTAGGACAGGTAGCATCTGGCCATGTCAATTAAAGAAGCATCTGAAGACTCCATGTTTACTGAAGTGATGTCAATCAGAGAGATCAGTGGGGAACAAATCTGGTGGGAGCAGCCCCATGCATCAGAGGATTTCTGAGGCTCTGTGCCATTGGACGCTTCTTACCCATCTACTTATGTATTCTAATCGTATGAATTCCTGTGGATACTGGGCTTGCCCTCAAAGCCTGTACTTTACTTGCTGATGCTGACTTCATCTCCAACATTTAGGCAAGTCCAGTAGTTGCTAAACATCAGACCTGTCTCTTCCTTTCTGTAAATGGTCCCTACATTTCCTTGTTCCCAATGATGCTGTATATACTTAGAGCAGAATTATTCCTGGATTTATGACCAAAAGATTTTATTGCCCCTTTTCTTATCATATCTCCTCCTGAAATGCCTTTGTTTTAAACTTATCAGCTGGGCAGCCATAAGACAGTTTTAGTGCATGGATACCCATAGAACAGCTCAAATCAGGTGGAAATTTTTTTAGGCAATTTGCCCTAGGAGTTGGGGCATACCTCCAAGCACTATACTCAGGAGATAGAATTGTTAGGAAGATGGCAGAAGGCCCAAAGTATCTGCCACATGCCAACTTTATGCATTTTCTCTGGCTGCCCTCTATGCCTGAAATTGTGCCCCAGCTCATCTTCATCCTGGTATAGGAGAAGGAATAGGGACATAGCCACAAAGACATAAGCACTTCAAGTTCCCAGGGATCTTACTTATATGTTAATATCAACATTGTCTCCCATTCTGAACAGGAACCTTCCCAATAAAGTCTCAAAGCACACATGATACTTCAACACATGAGAATGGCTCTTCCACTAACTTATGTACTTTTGTTGAGAAGGAATAAGAAAAAAACCAAGAATGTTGATTATATGTGTCTAATTAAGATAGTCTAGCCAGGTACAATAGGGCTTTGCCCTCCTTACAGGTGGCTTAAACAGACTCACTGCCATATTCCGTTTCATTATCCTGAGTTCTGTGTGATCCATTGATATGTTAGTACTCTTATTTGTTAATTATTAAATTTGAAACCTTTCTCATTAATTACTCAATTATGTCTGATGCATCTTCCCCAATATTATATGTCATTTTTGGGTAAACTGTACAAATGCCCCTTTCCCAATAAGCAGTTCCTCACCTCTTCATATATAATACAGTCCCCAAACTCCTTCAAGAAGGATGTGTGATCCTTTGTTTAAAGTTATTAGACATGAAATTCATTGATTTGTTGTTCAAATTCTATCCAACATTTTGAGATCCTATTTGAGGTTTTCTTAGTAAAGATATTAGAGTTCTCCAGGCAATTTTACAGATGAGGAACTGAGGTAAATAGGGTTAGGTGATGTGCCCAGGGTCACACAATTAGGAATTGCCTGAGGCCACATTTGAACTCAGGAAGATGAGTCTTCCGTTTCTAATCCCAGTGCTCTATCCACTGAACCACTTAGCTGCCCCATAGGGATTTATAGAGACCTAGATTTAGGGATGCAACAAGGGAGGGGCTGGCTATTTTTTCTAGGAGCATTATGAGAATTAGTCATCAGAAAGGAAAAATCAGCTCTTTCTCTGCATCAGAAGGGGGCTTTTGCTACTCTATTTGTTTCTGTCCCTGGCTCAGATGATGCTCCTCCTCTGACTACCTAATGAGTGAAGTTTCATGCCTCTGGCTCAGTTGGGGCTAACTCAATAAAGCCCCCTCTGAAGTGATCTTTTATCTCTTCTGTATTAATCTTAAGTAGAGGCTTTGATGTATGCTCTCTCCCCCTTTAGAATGGGAGCATCACATTGTTTGAGATCAAGGACCTATTCTTGGCTTTTCTTTGCATCCTTAGAGTGCCCGGGACATAGGAAAACCTAAAAAATCATATGTGGATTGATTCGTCAATAAGAAATTGAGCTAATTTTCAACACCATATCTCACACATGGAGAGAAGAATAAGTTTAAGTTTAACCAAAAAAATGGCAATTCCTACCTGACCTACCAGAAATTCTAAGCTGAATTAAAATAAGGATGAAACAAAATTACTAGGGAAAGATTCAGGGACCAAATGTGAAATACAAAGATATGGGCTGGAACATTTCTAACTCTGTAACCTTTGTAATGTCTCTGAGTTTCAGTTTCCTCTTCTCTAAGCCTTTCACAAATCTGGCATGAGGAAAGAATTTGTAAACCATGAAAAACCACCACATTTAAAAACTGATAGTTCATCAAAAAATTTCAGAGGATCAGGTCAGAAAGTTTATTCAAACTTACAAAACTATTAGAAGAGTCTATAAGACATAACATTCACAAACATAACCCAACAGGAAGGACCTAAAAGAGAATGCTCCCTAAGTCAGTGACTATGAGGAGTCCACAAAGGAGAGAACTGTCCCCTCCCTCCCAACAATACAGTTAATATATCAACATTCAAACTTAGTTTTTCAATTTCAATGTAATCCAAATTTTTCTCTTGGAGGTCCTCCTTGATGCCTTAGTTAAGAACTCTCACCTTAACAATATATGTGAGAAGAACTTAAACTTGATCTCTTCTACTTTTTAAAAACATTGTGACCATTTATATTCAGGTTATGTATCAACTTTGAACTAATGGTGGTAAATGGCATAAATGGCCCTGGGGAAGTTCCACTGAATTCAGTGTAAGAGGAAAAGAAGAAATGGAAAAGGAGAAATGGAGACAGATGGCAGATAATAAGAAGCGAGGGGCTGGTGTGAGGAAGGAGGAAGAAAAGAAGATGCTCTGTAAGGTCAAAGGCATTAGGCCATGGCCCCTCCTTGGCTGTGCTTGGATCCAAGCAGCTGAATTCCCACCTCTTCTTCTGGCTTTTCTTCTCTAGGCTTTGAACTTGCAGAGGTAGAGGTTCTCCTTCTGACAAGATTCGTCTTTCCATCTCTGGAATCCTGTAGAGAGATGGTCTGGGTTTAGGTGAAGGGACGGGTTAGGATGGTAGGTCCCTAGTCTGTGACTGTGACTTCCTGGTGCCATGCACTCTACTCATTCAAATTTATCCATGAGGAGCTGAAAAGAAAGGAGAATGAAGAGGAGGGAATAGAAGTAAAAGGGGAGAGCCAAAAAATGGAAGAAAGGGCTGGGAAAGGGCAAAGAAAAGAAAGAAGAGAGGAGGGGAAAAGGAAAGAGTAGACAAGAGAATCACTCATATTTCAGAAAGGAGGTACCGCCATTCCCCCAGGCTTTCACACAGCCTAGAGTGAAGGGAATGCTCCTGTGTAGATGGCTGAGGGGGAAGGGTCTGAGCTCACCAGACTCCGGAGTCAGGCTCACACAGTACTTAGGTTGGGTTCTGGTGGGGAAGCCCTGCTCCCAGGCTTGATAGAGGTACAGGGCATTGCTGCTCCACCTCCACCTGCGGTTCTGGGGGAGAGGATTGGGAAGGGAACGGTTAGGGAACAGTGAGACCCCCCAGCCCTCTACCTCTTTTAATCCCCTAACAACCAGGTGAGCTGCACATGCACCTTTCCTTAGCCCAGCTCTCCCAGAAGGCTCTTTCTGCTCCCCAAATCTTCCCAAATGCTGTGACCCGGCTGCTGTTTCTCCCATTATTCAGCACCAGCCTGTTCTGCCCATCACATTCTCTCTAGGAGGTCCTACTCTCCATCCCTCTGCCTGAAAACCTTCTCTTCCATCCCCTGCCCTGAGGTCCTTGAACCTCTAGAGGAGTTCTAGGTCCTGGATGGCCTTGGGCTCTTCCCTGCATGTTCCTGATTGTGACTCTTCTCCATGAGGGTAATTACAGAGAAGTCCCATCTGGGGGATGCTGAGAATTAAGAGCAGGTATGGGAACAAAAGCCTTGCTCATTGAATGAAAAGGAACTGGCTGTGATTCTGGAATGAAATTGGGCTTAAATAGGGGAGAAAAAATTCTGCTGGTGGAGATGCAGAAACCTTCTGGAACTGGAACCAATCCAGAACTCTCTCCCACCTCATCCTCCAAACCTGCTGCCCCCTGAGCAGCTCATGTGCTTCCCTAATTCTAGGGCTTTTGTCTGTCTCTTGGACCTCCGAGAACAATAAGAGCCCTCTCTCCATCACTTTCACACACCACTGTTCCCCTTTAGTCCCAGGCACAGACAGGGGCGGCCCCCGGTCATACCTTGTTGGGGTCATGCAGACCGATCCAGACTGGGTGCTGGCCCACCTCGTGCTCCTTGATCATGGTGGCCACGAAGGAGGCCTCCGCCTCATTGAGCAGGGAGCCCAGGTGGCCCGAGGGGTAGCCCTGGCACAGCAACTGTGGGGGGCAGGGAGCAGGGCAAGGTCAGTGTGTGGGGGAGGGAGCTGAGGAGGCAGCAGAAGGCTCCTGGGAGCTTCAGGGGACGGGGGGAGTCAATGGAGCAAAAGAGAAGAGACTGAAGGGACCGTGGTGAGATGGCGATGGGGCACAAGGATTGTGGGAAGTGGGGGAAGAAACACCAACAAGGGGGAGCAAAGCTCTGCAGTCACCTGAGAGGGAAGGTCGGGGTGAGAGGTGAGGGCGTAGGGACTCCTGGTGGTCACACTGCTGACCCCAAGGGACATTGGGATAGGGAGACAGACCCAGCCCCCCTCAGGGCCCTCTCCCCAACCCACCTCGGCAGTGTTCCAGTTCTCCCCAGGACCCAAGACGCCATAGCAGTGGGAGCCATGGAAGCCAAAGCCCTGGGGGCAGGAGCTCCTGGCAGAGGGGGGTGCAGGGGCCTCCTGCTGGCCTGGGGAGGGAGGAGAGCAGCAGCAGGTGAGGACCCCTGAGGCTCCTGCTCACTCTGGGCATCAGTCTCTGAACCCTGCAGACCCCCACCCCCTTCTTTTCTGTCCCAAGCTGCCCGCCCTCCTGCTGCCCAGCCCCTTCCCTTTCCCTCTTACTATGGCCAGGCCCCGTTCTAGGCCCAGGTGAGTAGTCAAAGGGAGGCCTGAGGGACTCACCTTGTGCCAGGCAGGGGAACAGCAGGCAGGTGAGGAGCAGCCCTGAGAAGCTGGGGGACAGCATGGCGGACAGCATCGTCTCTGATTCTAGGGAGGAGACAAGAGAACTCCTGAGCTCCCACCCAAAGGAAGAGTGTGTCTGCCCAGAGGAGGACAGAGCCTTTATAGAGAGAGGGCCAGTGGTATGAGGCAGGGGATGGAGGCAGGGCCAGAGCCAGGTGTGGGTGAGGGGCGGGGGGCTTCCTGGAAGAGGGTGAGACAGGAGCAATGTTTTCTTCCCCTAATCGGAGGCAGAGACATGACTGGCTCCTGCCCCAAGCTCGCCAGCTGCCACGTTCCCATGGCCAGGGGAAATTTGGGGGCAGGTCGGAGATTGGAGGAAGCGGGAAATCTCCCAGGAACGAGTGAGAGAGAAGCCTGGAATCTGGGAAAGGTTTAACATCAGAGACCTTGGCCTTGGAGAAGGAGAATTCCAGGCAAGGGACCATGTTTTCTGGCTAGGAGCCTCCATCTTCCTATTAATTCCTGGAATTCAAATTTAGATTTAAATTTCCAGTAGTAATTCTGCAATATTTGAGCAAACTTCTAAGATCTTATAGCAGAACAAACAAATTTACCACATACCAGACAGGAGAATTCCAGGCAAGGCACCCTTGCCAGAACCCTCCATCTTCCTATTAATTACTGGAATTTCCTGGACAAAAAAGAAGATTTTTTTTCATGCTCTTGGAAATGGCTCTTAATATCCCTAGGCCATTTTCTGAGTTGACTTGGGGTTACATTGACATTTTCAACAAAGAATAGAGTTTTTTGAATACACCTTTGCCCTTAAAGGTGAGAAACAAGAGAGTATGGTCAGGACTGAGCAGCAGATCTTCCAAGATCATCAGAAAACTGAAAAAGTAGCCATAAATCTCCTGAAGTCTGGTGAAAATCCTCAGCATCTGTATTCCACTTGTATATTTCTCGTTCCCACTTCTCTCCCTTTTAGAACATTCTTTACTAGAAGTTTCAAATGCCCTCTCATCAGGGGGAGCCTACTGACAGGCCCTTGGGCTGCCCAGTGCATGATTCAAAGTAGGTGATACTTCTCAGGACCTGGTCTGCTTTAGATGCCATTATCTCTCTCACAATTTGGTTTCCAGAACAGCCATCATACCCTGGACAGGATGTGAGACATTCTGAGGGCACTGACCCCATCACTTCCTTTATTTTGGCTTCCCAATCCAAAATACTTAGATTTAGCCTGAAATATTGCAGTGACCTGCCTTGGGGTCTGCCTGCCTCTAGTGTCTCCCCACTCCAATCTATCCTCCATTTGGCCCCAAAGTTCAGATCTTCCCATGACACATCCCTCCCTAATAATCTCCAGGGCTTCCCTATCATCTCCTAGATCCAATACAAAGTCCTCTGTTAGTGTTTCAAACCTTTCATCACCTGCTCTTCTCCCATCTTTCTCATATTCTCTGGCTTAGTGGCGGTGCTTTACTGTTCTGTCCTATAACAAGACACTTCATCTCCAGATTCAAGACATTTTCTCTGCCTGTCTCCCATATCTGCAATGTTCTTCCTCCTCATCTCTGCCTGTCGCCTTCCCTGGCTTCCTTTAAATGCAATGAAAATTTCATCTTCTATAGGAAGCCTTTGCTAAACCCTCTTAATCTTAGTGCTTTGTGTCTCTAAATAGTTCTCTTTTTTATTATTTATTATTATGTGTTATATATGTAGTAAATATATGTATATATTTATTATTAAATTATTAAATTAAATTAAATACTATTTTTCTCAGTTACACATAAGAACAATTTTAACATTGAATTTTTAAAGCTTTGAGTTCCAAATTCTCTCCCTTCTTCTTTCTCCATTTCACCTCCTTGAGAAGACAAATAATATGTTCTAAATATGTAGTCTTGGAAAACCTTTCTATAAGAGTCAGGTCATAAAGGAAAACATAAACAAAAAAACCTGAAGAAAAGTAAAGTTAAAAATTAGTATGTTTCCATCTGTATTTAGACATCATCAATTCTTATCTGGGAATGGATAGCATTTTCATCTGAAGTCTGTCGAGTTGTCATAGACCATTGATTTGCTGAGAATAGCCAAGTCATTCACATATAATCTTCTTAGAATATCACTGTTACTTTGTACACAATACATTTCACTTTGTATCAGCTCATAGAAATCTTTCCAGGTTTTTCCCAGAGCATCTTAGAGCTCATCATTTCTTTTCTTTTCTTTTTTTTTTTTTTGAGCTCATCATTTCTTATAGCACAATAGTATTCCATCATAATCACATGATACTGTTTAGCCATTCTTCAATTGATGGGCATCCCCTCAATTTCCAATTCTTTGCTATCACAAAAGAGCTCCCATTAATATTTTTGTACATATAAGTCAATTTCCTTTTTTTCAATTTATTTTATTTGCAAAACATATGTATGGGTAATTTTTCAACATTAACCCTTACATAGCTTTCTGTTACAGATTTTTCTCCCCAACTCCCTACCCCTCCCCTAGATGGCAGGATATCCACTATGTGTTAATTATGTTAAAATATTTGGCAAATCGAATATATGTATACATATTTCCAAACTTATCATTGCTGTGCAAGAAAAATCATATCTACACAGAAGACATATCAGATAAAGGAAACACAATGTAAGCAACCATCAATCAAAAGTATGAGAATGTTATGTTGTGGTCCACATTTCACATCCTTCTCTCTGGGTGTATATGGCTTCAATTTCCTTTTTTAAAAAATCTTTTATGATATATCCCTGGGAATGACATTGATAGGTATATGGTTATATAACTTTTTGGATATAGGTTTTTTTGAACTTTTCCACGGATTGAGACCAATTCATATTTTTCTTGAAGGCTTTTGATGCAAGAGTTTTAGCTTTCGGGGCAGCTCGGTGGTGCAGTGGATAGAGCACCAGTCCTGAAGTCAGGAGGACCTGAGTTCAAATCTGGTCTCAGACATTTAACATTTCCTAGCTGTGTGACCTGGGCAAGTCACTTAACCCCAATTGCCTCAGCAAAAAAAAAGTTTTAACTTTTTTTGAGTGTATGTTTTGATCTTCCTTGTCACCATAGTAACTTACCACATTATTATGGTCAGACTTTTTTTTTTCTGTTGTTCATTTTTCCAGTCTACTTCTTGACTTTTAGCTCCTTGTTAAAGTGGGGCTCTACGAGGTTGCTGCATCTTGAACTTCAGGATTTTTTGTGCAGCTGTTTCCAGAAATATTTCTAAGGAGCTGTACATGTTTAGTTCTTCCAAAGCGATCCAGATCTGAATGTGGGCAAAGCAGCAGAGTCCTGCCTCAGCACAGGCAAGGAGACCCCAATAATGTGACTAGATGTTTGACCCCCTTACAATCTGTGGGCTGAGGGCTCTAGATGTAGCAGCAGCTGCTGCTGATTTAGTGTCTCCCAAGCCTTGCTCCTAGTTTGCTGAGGTCTGGTCTATACTGGTGGGACCTGCCCTGGACTGTGCTCTACTCCCACCTTGGTGCAACAAATTATAAGTTTTCTGCCAAAATTACAAGTTATCTTTGCCTGGAAAAGTTTCCCCTTCATCTCTTGGTGGGTTGTGGTATTCTAGAATTTGTTCAGAGTCATTACATAAAGACATTTGGGGAGGTTTGGAGGAGAGCTCCGGTGAGACCCTACCTCTATTCCACCATGTTGGTCTTAGAGTTTTTCTCTTAATTGCTTTGTATTCCTCTTCTTTGTACAGAGCTTGATTTTTACGTGTTGTTTGCAAAAAAACAGAGGAGTGCAGGGTCCCAGAGGGCAGATAATGTCCTTTGCATCTTTTTATGTACCTAGTTCTTTGCTACCTGGGAGGTACTCAATCAGTTTTATAGTGACAGACAGACAGACATACTGACCATTCTGTAGTCAGATGAGTCCTACATCCAGAAGAGGAAACAGGTCCCCCCTTCTCCCATTCTGCTCATGCTTCTGAAACCAGAGCTCAGCCCTTGGCAGGATTTCTGAGGCTTCTTACACTTACCCCTTTCTAGAAAGCTGGTCTTGATCCTTGCAAAGGGCACCCAAATTCTCTCCTTTTCCCATTAGCATCACCCCCACTCTTAATTCCCTTTTCCCTGAAGATGAAAGAAAGGTCAGCTTCTGAGAGGCTTGTTGCAACCTCTACTTAAAAGAGAAAGAAATGGACTCCAAAGAAAGGGTTTTAGGCAAAGGGCCAGAGACTTTCAGAACCCTCCCCTGCTCGTTTGAATTCTTTTGGCCTTTGCCAATGCTTTCATTTCATGGGAAACTGAGAAAGGTTTTGTTGAACTGGTACAGAACTGAAGGAAGCTTCGGTAACTATGGCACCCAGGCCTTCGGAGATGTGGGAAACCAGCCCCCATTATGGGGTCACTTTGTTCCCTTAAGCACCTCTTTTACTAATGATGCAAAAGAAAAAAAAAGTTCCATCAGTAAAAGAAGAGGTTTCTATTTATTGTCAATTTTGTGAAAATTATGGATAGACATTTTGATGTCTACTGGGCAGAAATCAGATGTAAATAATCTGTTTTAATACAAGAGAATATAACAAAGGGGTGCTGGGCTGGAGAGTTGGAAGGAGAATCTGGGGGTTAAGAGGGAAAGGAGACAGGGATAGCTAGGGGAAAAGTGTAGAAAGACTCTATTCAGATCCTGGGAGACTCTGCTCCTGGCTCTGAAGTGGTCAAATCTTGATTCCTTCTTTTATCTAGCCATTTCTATGATTGACACTTTCAGACAGAGAATTTTTCATAGTGCAATTTATAATTTCATGTGTGGAAAGCTGAGGAGGCATATGATGGGCTAGAATGGGCCAAAGACCTCCTTTTCTGTTCACCACTTTGGTGAGCGCTGGGTTCTGAATCTAGCACTCCACAAACTAGGAGGAATGGAAGGAGACAAAAGGGAAGGGAAAGAAAGAGAAATCTTATGCTATAATTAAGCTTTGCCCATTTTTCAATCAGGAGCTTAGCAAACAAATAGTAGAAGGAATGACACTGAATGGGGAACTCCTAAGGTTGGTAGTTGGTACTTTCTCTCTCTGTCTCTGTCTCTGTCTCTCTGTCTCTCTCTCTCTTTTTCCCCGTCTGTCTCTGCTTCTTTCCTGCTCTGCTTCTCGCTCTCTCTTTTCTTCTTTCTCTCTCTTTCCCCCTGTCTGCCTGTCTGTCTTTCTTTCTCTTCTCTCTCTTCTCTCTCTCTAGTCAGTCTCACCCAATACCCTGGAACCCAAAAGCTACTTAATGAATGCTTGGTGACTGGTGGACTCTAGTCTTATGAAAAAAAACAGAAAATGAGGTATCTTTTTTCCTCCCCATTCCCCAGCCAGGAATGATACTTTTCCTATTATTGAGGTTGTTATTTTCTATGAGAAATTATTTTTAATAGTATTTTTTTAAACCTAAAAGAACATGGCAGAGCCTATCATTCTCATGAGAAAACAATAATAGCAGATACAGGAACTTCCACTAGAGTCAGAAGTGAGAAGCAAAGGATTTCCATGTGCCAGGGAGAATGGTGACAGTCCATATCAATCAAGGAAGCATCTGATAGAAACTAATATTCTGTGAAGCAGTGTCTGGCAAAGGCCAGTGGGGAACGAACCTGCTGGGAAAAGCATGATGACATCACTAAGGGCTTCCCTTGGCCCTGTGATCCAGGAAACTGGTTATTCATTAATTTGTGTCCCAGTTTCACCTATTCCCAAGGCCCCAAGGCTACCACTCACTGTAGGGCTACCTGAAGACATGTATTCCACTTACTTAGCTTGAACCCAGTCCAGGTTCTAGAGAAAGAACTCAGTAATTGATCTTCCAACATAACCAATATCTCTTCCCTTTTATAAATGATTTCTATATTTTGTTCCTATTGATAAGCTACTGGGTACATTTGGGGGAGAAATTTACCCAGACCTAAGGTAGTTCATTACCCCCATTTTAACTATGTTCTCTAATGAAATGTCTTTGCTTTTCTAGTAATTGTGCAAGAATCATAAATTATGCTTTTCTTAGAGTTATACCCACAGAACACTTTGAACCATGGGGATCCTTCTTAAGGAGATTTACCCTGGGAATTGGGATGCTTGGGTGATGGAAGGGGTATTCAAAAAGATGGCAGAAGATAAAAATGATGGCTTGAGACAGGTCATTTCCCAACTCTATGCATTTTCTTTGATCGTCCCCTCCCTCTTCTTTCCCTCTCCAGGCTTTCCTAGTTTTCTTAAAGTCCTAGATAAAATGCCATGGCCTTCAAATATTTTTTCCTCTCCCCCTCTAATTTTACTGCCTCTGGTCTGTTAGTTGCCCCCAAATTTATCCCGTAGGTAAGTTATTTCAAGATTTTAGTTTGCAATAAACGGATTCTCCTTTGCCACATTAAAGTGTGGAGTTGTTGAGAGCTCGGAATGTAAATGACATTTCTTAATGCTTGTGTCATTGACACAATTGAGTATCAATTGAGGAAACTCACGCCAAAGGTGTCTTCCCTCCACCATTTTTGCCTTAAAACAGGAAATCTGTCTTAACACAAGTTGGATTAGATGATGTCTAAGGTCCCCTAATATAGTGAGAGTCCATGATTCTTAGTCTTCCCTCCCAACTAAATCTATATATTTTGCTTATGTTTTTTGGTCTTTCTTATCATCCTTCTCAGTTAATCCCCCTCTTGAGAATATACTAATAATATTGAAGAAGTGATCAAGATGTGTGAAGGTTCTTGTCACCAAAGTCCTTGACCTAGATGTCTAGGGTTCAGCAGCAGAAGTTGTGGTGATTTTCTCAGTAGAAAGGACAGGAAAGGAGAATCTTGGCCATCCTTTTTGTTTCTTCATCTCATTGACCTTGGGAAGTTTCCAGATGATAAAATGACCCTTCTATGGTATCTTCTCCTTTCAGAATGGGAACTCCTTGAAAGGAGAGGATATCTAGCTTTTTTGTTGGTCAGTGTTGACTAAGCACAATGCTTTGTATATAATGAATGCTTAATGACCACTTTTTCATTCATTTATTCCCAAGACCAACTCGTGGTCCTCATTGCAAGAGTTGAAGGATTAAGATCAGAGTCAGGAACTCAAATGTACATGTGCAGCTCAAACTTGAAGGAACATTCATCAACTCTGAGTTTTCCTTCTGTGTGTAAGCCCAATTTCCACCATGGATTCACTTTCAGCAGCTAGAGCCACAAAGAACAAAAAGATAGAAGAGGGAAGCAGGGACAAAAGAATACAACAATCCAGCCATTGTGAGTTTCCAGGATCTCACCTGGCTTTTAATGCCCACATTGTCTCTTATACTAAATAGAGACCCTGCCAATAAAATCTTAAAGTGCAACTAGTAATTAAATAAATGTGAGGACTTTTCCTCCCCCATCATGCATACTTTTTCTCAGAAGGAATAAGAAAATATTTCAAGAAAACTGAATATATGTATATTTATGGATATAAATGTTATCTAAATATAGAAAGAGAAATATACACACCTATATGTATGCATAAATACATGCATTTGTATCTAAAATAATCCACCAGGATATCCTCTGTCCCGTCCACCGGGACTTTAGTAATTCGTGGGGGCGAGGAGGACC
>JAJPUD010004991.1:160865-175532 GCA_023553655.1 Myrmecobius fasciatus | reverse complement strand
ATAGTGTTTAGATTCTTTTTTTGATCATGGCTTTCAGGAAGTCCAATAATCCTTAGATTGTCTCCCCTAGATCTGTTTTCCAAGTCAGTTGTTTTTCCTAGGAGATATTTCATATTTTCTTCTAATTTTTCATTTTTTTGTTTTTGTTTGACTGATTCTTGAAGTCTTATTGAGTCATTTACTTGCATTTGTTCAATTCTTATTTTTAAAGTGTTGTTTTCTTCAGTTACCTTTTAAGCTCCTTTTCTAGATGGCCAATTTGTTCATTGCACTCTTTTTCCACTTCACTAATTTTATTTTTCAATAAATTGGTGTCTTTTTCATATCTCTTTTGCAGGGCATCATATCCTTCTTGCAGGATATTGTATCCTTCTTGCACTGATTCCAGTTTATTTTCCCATTTATCCTCCAGCTCTCTTTTGACGTTCTTTATGCAATCTTCCAGAAAGGCCTTTTGAAAAAGTAACCAGTGATGGTCTTTAATACATTCATCTGGTACTTTATCTAAAGGAACCTCAGCATCTGGGGTCAACACTTCTTTGCCTTGATGAAAGCTGTCTATGGTGAGAGCTCTCTTTTGCTTCTTCATTTTTTTTTACACAGCGTGTATATGTCTTTAAGGTAGGGAAAAAAAAACGGAGGCTGAAAAGCTTTGCCCTGGGGCACTTTGTCGAGTTAACTTAAGGTGCTGGGCTGGTGGGGGCTAGGACTAAGTCCGAATTACTCCTTAAACAAGGCAAGTCTGCCAGAACACCTGCCCCCAATCAGGACAGAGTTTCCCGAGTGCCTCAGATAAACTCCAGGTGTTTGGAATTTGGAGTTTGGAGTTTGGAATTTCTGCCAGGATGAGCTGAGCTGAGTCCCACCCTCACTTCCGGCCTACAAAGGAGTTGTCTATTTATCTCTCTGTCCGAGTCAGACTAACCTGATATGAAGTTCTTCAGAAAAGTGCCCAAATATTTCTGAGTTCATTGACTTGAAGATCAGTTCAGAGGCTTCTTTTATTGTTGATTTGAGAGAAGATCGGAGGAGAGGCAGAAAGTCACCTTTTCACTCTGCCATCTTGGCTCCGCCCCCCTTAGGAAGAAAGATTCTAAAGAACATTTAGGTGAAGACAGCTAACAGAGAAAAATACACAATACTATTAAAGGGTTGTATTATATACCACCAGGATAAAAGGTGAATTAAATGGATGAAAAACTTGTTGAGAAAATATCACAAACTTCATATTGGAAGATGTGATTATAGTGAAGAAGGTCTCCAATTATAGCAGATATCTAGACATGAGGATATCTTCTAAAAGCATAGCAGCTAATAAATTTGACTCACTTTATTTAACATTTTATCTTTTAAAAGATAAAAGAGTTGTTAAAATGATTGCTTTTTGGATCTCATTTTGAGCAACAAAAAGGAAAGAGTCATTGAAGTAGGAACAATTGGAGCCTTGAGAGAAAGTGACTTCTCCATCACAGAGTTCAAGAAAGAGAAGAATAACTTTGCTGCAAGAAGAAAAATCTCAAGAAATATAAGTAGTCATCATCCTATTGTTAGAAAGAAAAGCATTTAAGACACCAAGATGAACTGGCAGATATGATTTCTGAGCCATTGCTGGGATCTGTGAAAGATTTTGGGTAATGAGATGCAGCAGAAATATACAAAAACTAATTTTCCAAAATTAAAAAAGAAAACAAAAGAAAAGAAAGAAAAAAGAAAGAAAGCCTTTGGACTCACAAAATTAGAGAATCTTTGAACTAGAAAGCAAGGTCATCTAATTCAATCCTTTGCTTCTTTTCAACCATTTTCTCTTTTGCTGGATTTTCCTCCAGATCACAACCTCTAATAGTAGGTATCCCTGAGAGATGTTTTTCCTTTTCTTTCCTGTCTTATTTTCTTCTCCCTCCATATTATTTCACTTGAGTTTAACAATTTTCATAGATTTAATTACCATCTCTGTTATATTGTTTTTGATTTTGAATTCTATCTTTTCTGTCCTAATCTACTGGCTGACCTCCAATCTACAATTTCTTCCTTTCAGACATCTCAAATTAAATATTCAGTAAACACCTTAAACTCCATATGTCCAAAACAAAATTCACCATCTTTTCCCCTAAACCTCTCTGCCTCTTACTTTCATAAACACTATTCTCTCAGGTTCACAATGTAGAGGTCCCTTTGACTCTTCATTATCTCTCATCACCTCCAGATTATCCATATGCAATGTTTCCAAGGCCTGTCAATTTCAACTCTCTAGAATCTTTTGAATTTATTCCCTTCTCTTCTCTAAAATTGCCATCAGTCAAGTGTAGGCCCTCAATATCTCATGCTTGGAATATTGCAGTTATCTACTAATGTGTCTGTCAACTTCAAGTCTCTCTCTACTCCATTCTATGTTCTATTCAACCGCCAAAATGATTTTCCTAAAGCAAAGGTCTGATCATATATCCTTATTCTCCCACTTAATAAATTTCATTGATTCTCTCTCACATTCAGAATCAAATACAAAATCTTATTAGCAGTCACAGTTCTTTGTAATTTAGTCCCCTCTTGCCTTTTCAGTCATTTTATGTCTTATTCTCACCATATATTTGTCAATATAGTGACCCTGCCCTCCTGGCTATTCAATGAACATGAGATTCCGTCTCTTAGCAATGGGCATTCTCTCTGGCTGTCTACATGCTACATGTCTACCATGTGTTCTCCCTTCCAAATTATGCTTGCTGACTTCCCTGAATTCCTGTAACTATCAACTAAAATTCTAATTTTTATAGGAAGCCTTTCCCAATGCCTCTTAATTTTAATCCATTTCCTCCTTTTAAATTATTCCTATTTATCCTGGCTATAACTTATTAGTATATGTTTACATGTTGTCACCTACATTAAATTGTAAGGTAAATTGTAAGGAAGGCAGAGCCAAGAAAAGGCAAGAGAAGGCAAATTAGGAATAGAAAATTAACAACAGAGATGAGGAGATTATCATTATCAACACTTACATACACACACACACACACACACATACAACACCTATAGGCTTCAGATCTAAGTCGATGTTAATGGGGCCTCAGCTATCCCCTTTCAAAAAAGAAAATTATCCTTGCCTCAGATTTCCACATTTAAGAGATATCAATACTAATACCCTTATTTGGGAGTGGGGAAATAGGTTAGGGTGGAAGAAAAAGCCTATTCTAGCTTGTGATGTGATAAATCCTTATATTAAGTAATTATTCTTGGTAAGTTCTAAGCTTTATTGTTTTTCTACCAATGAAGTACTACAAAACCTGCAAGTCTAGAAGTGCCTTTAGTACCTTCTCAATTTAGAAGATTAAGTAAAATTTTAGTTGTTCCACCATCACTATGACCTTCTGTGTAAAAGAACATAATGGCTAATGTAATGAAGAGCATATGCAAATTATAATTTATATATATATATTTTATATAATTTATATATATATATCCTTATATATATATATATTATTCTTATATATATATTTATATAATTTATATATATATATTCTGATTTTAATTTCTAGAAAATTAAGAGGCTATTATACAAACATATAAAAAGAGAGAGTAAGCACCTAATAACCAGTTTGAATTAATCAAGAACAAATATTTTTTAAAAATTTTAATATGGTTACTAGACCAATAGTTATGGGAAATACTACATACATAGTATTATAAATTGCATTTGAATAAAATCATTTATAAAGTCTCACTCTATGAGACAGAATACAAAACATTAGGTGAATGATTATAGATTTAGAGCAAGTGGATCAGTAACTGGTTGAATAGCTAGACCAAAAGAATAGTCATTAATAAATTAACATTGATGTGGGAAATAATCTTTAAAGAATTTCCCAGGGCAGGTAAGTGGCGCAGTGGATAGAGCACCAGCCCTAATGTCTGGAGCACCTGAGTTCAAATCTGGCCCCAGACACTCAACACTTCCTAGCTGTGTGACCCTGAGCAAGTCACTTAACCCCCAATTGCCTCAGCAAAAAATAATAATAATAATAATAATAATTTCCCATAGGGTTTTCTAATGGTCCCTGTGTCATTCAACATTTTTATCAATGATTTGGATGAAGACTTTGATGACACGCTTGTTAAAAAGACAAAGATAAAGCTAATAGGATAAACTATGATATGAAAAAATATAAAGTCTTATACCTTAAACCTAGTTCAAGAAATCAACTACACAATCCAAGGTGGAGGAAGCTATATGACTCTGGAAGTCTCTCCTGGTTCTTAGAATTTGAGATTCCATAACAGATTTATCACTTTAAAATTTACCAAAGCATTTCTTCAAAAAAAGCCCAATATTGGGGCAGCTAGGTGGCACAGTAGATAGAGCACCAGCCCTGAAGTCAGGAGGACCTGGGTTTAAATCTGGTCTCAGACACTTAACATTCCCTAGCTGTGTGACCCTGGGCAAGTCACTTAACCCAATTTGCCTCAGCAAAAAAAAAAAAAAAAAAACAATATAACAGTTGATCATTACGTACCATAAACCTAGAGCTTGAAGGGGCTAGTAGGCCTCTCAGTCTGGCATCTGTCCACTGTGTCACCTAGCCGCCCATAAAAAATACTGCAGACTCCATTAATATGCAAGTCTTCTGAAATGGTCTGATGTTCTTTATGCTGTCACACTACTGTATCTGAATGTGCTGCAGAATATAATACTCAAGTCATTGGAGCCAGTATACCCTAACCATTTTAAATAAAACACTTGAAATAATTATTAGGCTTCAGCAAAGATTAGATATTTTTATAGGTAAAAAATGCATCTAATAAAGTGAAATAAGATACATTTGGGGGAGTATCACTGAACTCCTCTGGTTGATCTTGAAACAATTGACAACCATAGTTTTCTAGTATGAAATTTCTTATAGACTTAAAAAAGTAAATGTGTGTGTGTGTGTGTGTGTGTGTGTGTGTGTGTGTGTGTGTACATTTTATTGCTGTGGGCATCACAGGAAGCAGGGATGATAAGATTAGGAAATTGGCACAAGGACTACTAGGGTGACATTGGACATTGGATAAATCACAGGATTTGGAATCCCAAAGACCTGGGTTTGAATCTTTTCTCTAATATTTACTGACTGGGAGATTATGAGAAAATCATTTTAACTACTTCATCTGAAAAATGGGGATAATAATACCTATGTGACTTACTTCCTGGGATTATTATGAGATAAGTATATGCTTTTGTAAAATTTGCAGCACTATAGAAGTATAAATTATTATTATAAGTGTTTCCTTTGTATAAATGGCAAAGGAATAGGAATTCATGGCCCTCTGAAATAGGATATACACAGTTATTATTTGACATATAAACTAAGAGAGCATTTAATGAATTGAGAGGAAGAAAAAAATTGTTACAGATCTCTGTAACTGCCAATAGAATATTAGTTTAGATTTGGGTTTTCACTGTAATGGAATTGCATAGATAGACCATAAACATAAACTTAATCAAAGGAAAACCTTTTAATGAAATGAGTTTTAATGACTTTGTATGTAAAGGTGTGGGGTGGAGTGTTGAAATTTTTAATATCATCATCAGCACTGATGAAGGGTCATTTTCCTTGATATATCAAAAAGGAAGGCATAAGTGTTCATCTTACTTTATATATCTAAGCATCCCTCATTTGGTTAGATCAGATCAGGCCAATCCAAAACAAGAAAGTTAACTTTAAGGAACAGTATAGGCCATAAAGGCATTTGTCTGTAATAATTCTGGGGTTTGAAAAGCTGTCTTCCAATGTCCATCACTTAATATCACTAAGTTTCAGTTTCCTTATCTATAAAATGAAGGGATTAGGCAGAAGATATCTAATTTTCTTTCTAGCTCTAAATCTACAATACTTATGCCATCTATCATAGATACTATGTCAGTAGCATAAATACAATGGTAAATTATTACATGTCAGAATAATAATCATAAAATTCACTTTCATATAGCACTTTGAAGTTTTCAAAGATTTTTATATACAAATCTCATTTAATACACATAAGCAGCATCTTGCAGTATGGTTTTCACTATAGCAAATGCTGTATGGTGTAATAGCCAATTGAAAAGTACCCTCAGAAGCAGGAAATTCTGGATTCAATACCTACATTAAATATATACCCTTGGAGCATTGAATATGGCACCTCTGAACTAGACAAACAGCCTCAACTAAGTCATAACATTTTCAACATAAGTAATTCTTATCAATATGCTGCTGATTCTATTTGGGACTATCCAATGCAGTCCCTTTGTTATCTCTTACTATTTCTTTCCAAGTTTCTTTGCTAAAAACAAATTCTTCATCCAAACTCACATTATTCCTCCTTCAACTTCTGCCTAAACTGTACAGGTAGCCCAAGATAAAATATTTACAGATGAGATCACAGCAAAGGACCTAATTCCTTATTTTACATTCTTTTACAGTATTTTCTTTTATTTAACACATTTAGCATTTTTATGTTCTTACAAATTCTGAGTATAATAAAAAATCTAGCACAAATGGCAACACTTAATTGCATATGTCATCTTCCCAGTATATCTGGTACTACTTTAGGTCAAGAAATCATTTTTGAAGAATAATTAGAATGTCTGTAATTAACATCCATTAAAAATAAAGCTCCTCCCTTTCTGTCTCAAGAATAAAATAGCTTCTCATAGCAATTTAAAATAGAAAACTCATGGGAAAGGTTTAATAGTTTCATTCCTGATTTCTATTATTTGCTTAACTGATTTTAATCTGCTAATTATATACCCTTTTTTATTAACTACATATTATCTCAACTTTTTTACTTTATAACATAAGGACATTTTAAATGGGTATGACAGGAGGTTGTTTTTTGGTCTCTTCTATGGCCAGAGTTATCATCTTAAATATTAAAAATTTCACTTTGCCCTAAGAAAAATCAGTGATAAATGAAATGGAATCCATGCTTTTAAAACTCTTCCAAATGCCAAAAGGGAGACCAAAAAAAGCCTTTTATTACATTTTCAGACTACAAGGTGACTGGCAATAAGATATTATTCTATCAATAAGGTGGACAGAGAAGAGAGAATTGTGTTCAGTGAAAAGCTCATTAAAGTACAGGTTTGGAGAGACCTCCATCACGCCATGTTACAAGCTGCCTGTGATATATTGACCTGTGCTCACATACCATGATTCACTCTTTTAATAAACTAGGCCTTCTAAACCAGCTGTCAATTATAACCAGGACTGGGTTATACAACTTTTGAACTGAAAAACAGCTTTTCTGTCCTATCTACTATCTGACTTTAATCCATTTTGTTTTCGCCTTGTACTCCCACTAATGGTGCACAAATCCCAGGAAAATTCACTAGATTGGAAGGACCTGAATACTCATTAATGGCTTTGTTAAAAGTTTAGTAAGAAACAAGATAAAAACTTCTTGAAGAAGATGAGATTTTAAGATTTTCTTTGGATTTTTGATACTACCTATCCAGTTTCTTCCCTTTGTGCACTGAAAAAACAGACTTGAAATGGGCTTTTTTTTCTGTAAGTATGTTTAAAGATAGACTGAAATTGGGACTAAAGTTACCCTAAAGGAAAACATAGGAATGTTCTCTTTTGAATCTATAAAATTGTCTCCATGGTCATTTTTCAAATTCACTAGCTTTTTTTTTTAAACCAGCTATTATTAAAGTTTTAAAAACCATATATGTTGGCATCTTGATAAAATGTCCTTTCTCTCTCAGAAGCCATGAGCCAATTATAAGTGAAGTAATTACATATTCATGACAAAGAGTTATGCTACTTGGAATGTATTTTTAGTTGGGTAATTAAACCCACAGTAGGAAAAGAGCATTTTTGAAACTTGTGAGTTTAAGATAGTTCAGAAATATTTTTAGTAGAAATTTTTGTTGTTGAGTTCTTTTAGTTGTATCCAATGTGCATGGTTTTTATTGGCAAAGATACTGGAGTGGTTTCCCATTCCCTTCTCCAAATCAAGTTGCAGATGAGGAAACTGAGAGTTAAGTGACTTGACCAGGTTCACATTATTAGGAAATGTCTGAGATCACTTTCTGAGGCATTGGAATTGAGGCATAATTTAACCCTGGGTTCTTCTCTCTCTAAATCCAGCTCTCTACCTCTGATACCATTTCTCTGCCAGAGAAGTGGGATGTAACTTCTCATATCACTGTGTTTGGACCTTTCTTTTGAATTTATCATGGTATACTTTGTATTATAATTCTCTATGAATGTCTTATCTTTCCTTCTAGCCTGAAGTCTTTGAGAATGGAGATTGTCTTCTTTTACCTTTGTAATCCCGGAACATATTTTTTAGTTTAAATATTTTTAAAGACATATTATAGAAGGATATAGAATATAGATATAGAAGTCATTTTACTTTGTTGGTCTCAGTTTCCTCCAATGTAAAGTGAGTGGAGGAAAATAATGACAACACACTTCACTATCTTTGCAAAGAAAATTCCATATGGAATTGGTCAGAAATGGAACACAATTGAACAACAACAAACATCTGTTAAACAGAAAAGATAGTTGTCTATAAAGTGTTCAAAGGTACTTAGAAGAGTCTGCTGACACTTTTATTCATTCAAAATGTATAGCCATGGTTACAGACAGAACTTCATAGTCATGTTTTTGAAAGACTTAGTCAATGGAGTAATTTCAATCGCAGAGAAAATATTTTGCATAAGATTCAGGGAACGCATTTTCCTGTTTTAATTCTTTTGTCCCTTTCTCCACTAAAATCCTGAATTTTTGTTTCATGCTGAGGCCTTAAAGGCTATGCCCACATAGCACAAGCTCTAAAAGGCTCTGTCAATCAGGAAGACTTTATTTAAGAATTTACCAGACTAGTTGTAACAATATAATTGTTCCTTCCTTGTGTTCTTTAGAACATAATCCACCAAAGATAATGTTTTATCTCTCTGCTTAGATGGAGAAACAATGTTTCTTAAATACATAAAATAAAATATAGAGCGTCCAGAAGAAATAATTATAATTTAACACACACACACACACACACACACACACACACACACACACACATATATATATATATAAAAGTCCAAGGACCCCAAATTATGCAGACAGTATTGCATAGTGGACAAAACACAGCGCTTGGATTCAAGAACTGAGTTTAAAACTAGACTCTGATATTTACTAGCTATGTGAACCTAGGAGTCATTCAGTTTCTCTGTGGCTCAGACTTTTTTGTGTCCTTACAAAGTAAATGTGATATGCATTGTGTAGGGAGTTCCCAGACCAAGAAGACTAAGAGGTGCTTTCTCAAGAAATTATATAACTTCTCAATGTTCTCATTTTATACATATTATCTCAAGTGAGCCTCACACACCTCTGGAAATTAATCCAAGGAGCACAAGGAGCATAAAGTGATGTCATAGACTGAGTTTTATATATATATATATATATATATATATATATATATATATATATATATATATATATATAATCCAGTTCTTCTGGCCCTAAAACTTGACTTCTTACTACAGCTTCAGATCAGTGATCTATTATCTTTCCTGAGTCATTGAGATTAATGATTTCAACACAAAGTTTTGAATGTCTACCACATGTAATTACTTAACTATTTACATTAAGAACACTTTGGGTATAGATATTATAATATGTAATGTCACATGTAAATGTGTTAGACAACTTCAAAACAAAGTCCTATGTCATGTCTGAGGTTAAAGGTTCTGACTGATGGGGGACCATGGAAGATTTCACAAGGGAAGATGCCATTTCAGTTGAATTTTAAAAGATGAACAGGAATTAAACAGCAAAAACAGTTAAGAGGGCAATCCAGATATAGAGAACAGCATGAGCAAAAACATAGAAGTAGCCAATGCAAAGCGAATTATCTGGACAGAAATTAATTCCTTTTTATTTAGGGGATAGAGTTAATAAAGGGCAGCTAGGCAGCATAGTGAATAGAACACTGCTTTTTGAGTCAAAAAGAATCTTTTTTCTGAGTTCAAATCTGGCTTAGCTATATGACCCTGGACAAGTCACTTACCCTTGATTGCCTCAGCTTTCTCATCTGTAAATTGAGCTGGAGGAGGAAAAATACTACAGTATTTTTGCCAAGAAAGCCCCAGATGAATCATGAAGAGTCAGATATAAATGAAAAACAACTGAACAATTGAAATAGAATAATTCTGGAAAAAAACTGGAATAATAGGGTGATGTCCTACTGTTCGGGACCTTGAACAAGAGGCAAAAGAGTTTGAATTCTTTATAATCTGCCAGCTCCAGATTCAGATTTATTTCACCGTTCTTCCCTCTCTCCCATTTCACATTCTATGATACCATCAGATTAGCCTAGGTACTGTTACTTGACTTTGACATTTCATTGTCAATCTCTATGCCCTTCATTCCTAGAATGCATTCTGTCCTCCTCTCCATGTCTTAGAATCCCTTGTTTCCTTCAAAGTTATGATTCTTACAAAATATTTCCAAGATCCTTGCCCCCCATTTTTTAGTGTTCACTCCTTCCTAAATTATCTTGAAATTATTTACATGTCCCAATTAGAATTTATAGAATATAAACATCTATGTCCCCAATACCTAGCACAGGACGTAAATATTATAGACACTTCACTAAATATTTCTGAGATTGAATTTAACTTGGCATGACAATAAACAATATGGAGACACTTGGAAATGAATGGTAGTATGACCAAATCCATTTATAAGGAAGAATATTCTGACAGTGGCATAAAAAATAAATTGGAGATAGGATAATTATGAAAGTAGAACTGTTTGTGACAGGAAATTGTTAGTATAGTGACAAAAATTTTAATATCCAAAAAAATATGGATTGTCATTCCCTTAATGATCCCAGTAGTGTCAAAGTAATGTCTTTATACTCCTATTTTTAAGAGATTTACTTTTCATTAGGTTGAGCTGATTCATAGCCTAAGTCCCCTCACCCAGAGATATTTGCCTTGTATGGGAACCTAGCTCAAGCTGGATTTAAACTTTTAATGTCAGAGAGAACTCTGTTTTGCCTTTCATACCATGAATCCCAGTGGAAGGGGAAAATGACATTAGAGCATATTTAGACACACATATACATTACATATATAGATATATACAAATATAAATATAGATAGATATAGAAATAGATACTGTGATGTTTATAGAGAAGGCCTTCAGGAGTTAGTTTGCTAAGAAATTTTATCATCCCCTGGCCAACCTTGTATAATTAATTATGTCTCTCAGAGTTCAACTAAGTTTCTATCATTGGCCCCATATTTGAAGATTTTCCAGACAGTCAGAGTCTGTCAGTATTTATACTCTGTTGTCATTGACATTGACAAGTCAAGTCACTGTGACATCAAAATAGGTAAGACTTTCGTAGAGGAACAATTAATTTAATGAGATTTGATTTTCAAAGTACTAGGCTTCAAAATTAAAAATAAGATCAAACATCATGATCATCCTGAAAACCAATCTATGAGAACATAGATTTATGCAACAGGCAATGGCTAAATCCCAAAGCTAAAAAAAAAAAAACTGAGGAGAAAAGATGTTTAAAAGGGGATCTTTTAAACTTTTTCCAACCTGTTTTAATTGAAAGTTGATTTTTTTTTCTCTGATGATCCCATCTTTCTGGTAGGCTCCTCTAATGTTAGATACTATTTTAAACTCTTCTATTCTTAAGTTCTCAATTTTAATCTTTCCCTCCTAATTCTAAGTTAACTTTTTATTTAGTCATTTTTCAGTTTTATGTCATCTTTTTTAACATCATTTGAGGCTTTCTCTGTCAAATACACAAGAATGGTTTGCCATTTCCTTCTAAAGCTCATTTTACAAATGAACTAAGGAAAACAGGGTTAAGTAACTTGTTAAGTGTCACACAGTTATTAAATGTCTGAGGCCAGATTTGAACTCAAGGAAACTGAGTCTTCCTTATTCCAGGGCTGGTACCTCATACAATGCATCACCTAGCTACTCCAAAAACAATCTTATCTTCTGCTGAATAAACAACTGAAACCATTTGATGCAAACAAGCATAATATACATGGTTGCCAACATATTATGACATCCAGCTCTGTCAATTACTACCTATATGACCTAGGACAAATCAATTATTCTCTTTAAGATTCAGTTTATTCATCTATAAGAAAAAAAAATAATAAACTACATCACCACTTCAGTCTCTTCCAGCTCTAGATTTAGGATCACAGCTTTAGAACCAAATCAAAGGCCTCTGGAAATGATTGGTGACTGCAAATAATTCTTTCCTCTGTCTACAAGGAAAGCACCTTGTGTTGTAAATAAGGCTACTTTACAAGTCCATAAACTCAAATCATTCTTGCTTTCATTGAATATAAATAGTAGTACTCAACTTCACTCCATTGTTTAGACTGATGACTTAGAATAAATATAAATGGCAATTATTTTCTGTTCAAACCAAAAATTCTAAGGGTCTTAGTTTTTAAGCTGGTAAATTGCATCTTCTTTTTTGTCTCACTTCTTACCTAGCCTTTAGACACTGAATGGGCATTTCCTCAGAGGAACTGAGACCTTGGAAAGAATTAATTTAAAAAGGCCAAGGTCACCCTCTGCATCAGATAATCAATAGATATCTTGGCTTTTGCCTAGCTAGAGGATTTAATGACTCTGCAGGAGAGAACCAGGCTGAAGACTTTGTGCAGCTCTGCCTCATTTAAATCCAAACCAAGGAGAAATCATGTTATCACCCTAATTAGCCCATCTGGCCTCCATAGTCATTCTGTTCCCATTGACTGTTTTGTTAATCTCACTGAGTTTTAAATTACTAGATCTTTCCTTGGCCCCTCCATGGGCTTTCCCTAACTTTTCCCCAACTCCTCCCTAATTCTTCCCGTTAGACCCAAGACCCTGCCCTTGTTCCTCCTCTCCTCTGTGGTTTTTTTTTTAATTTTATTTTATTTGCATAACATATGTGTGGGTAATTCCTCAACAATAACACTTACATAGCTTTCCGTTAGAAACTTTTCCCCCCAACTTCCCCACCCCGCCCCTAGATGGCAGGATATCCACTACATGTTAATTATGTTAAAATATTGGCAAATCGAATATATGTATACATATTTCCAAACTTATTGTTGTGCAAGAAAAATCTTATCTACACAAATGATATATCAGATAAAGGAAACACAATGTAAGCAAACATCAATCAAGGAGTATGAGAATGTTATGTTGTCCACATTTCGCATCCCTCTCTCTGGGTGTATATGGCTTTCTTCAGTGAACAATTGGAGGTGGTTTGAAACATACCATTGTTGAAGAGAGCCATGTCCATCAGAATTAATCGTCACATAGTACTGTTGTTGCCGTGTATAATGATCTCCTGGTTCTGCTCATTTCACTCAGCATTAGTTCACGTAAGTCTCTCCAGGTCTCTCTGAAATCATCTTGCTGGTCATTTCTTACAGAACAATAATATTCCATAATATTCATATACCATAATTTATTCAGCCATTCTCCAATTGAAGGGCATCTATTCAATTTCCAGTTTCTAGCCACTACAAAAAGGGCTGCCACAAACATTCTTGCACATGTGGGGCCTTTTCCTTTCTTTATGATTTCTTTGGGATATAAGCCCAATAGAAATGCTGCTGGGTCAAAGGGTATTCACAGTTTGATAACTTTTTGAGCATAGCTCCAAATTGTTCTCCAGAATGGCTGTATCCGTTCACAGCTCCACCAACAATGCATCAGTGTCCTAGCCCTCCCACAACCCCTCCAACATTCATCATTAACTTTTCCTGTCATTTTAGCCAATCTGACAGGTATGAAGTGGTACCTCAGGGTTGTCTTGATTTGCATTTCTCTGATCAACAGTGATTTGGAGCACTTTTTCATATGACTATAAATAGTTTTAATTTCATCCTCTGAAAATTGTCTGTTCACATCCTTTGACCATTTATTGATTGGAGAATGGCTTGAATTTTTATAAATATGAGACAATTCTCTATATATTTTAGAGATGAGACCTTTATCAGAACCCTTGAATGTAAAGATGATTTCCCAGTTTATTACTTCCCTCCTAATCTTGTCTGCATTGATTTTGTTTGTACAAAAACTTTTTAACTTGATATAGTCAAAGTTATCTATCTGGTTTTCAATTAAGAGTTCCAGTTCTTCTTTGGACATAAATTTATTCCATCTCCAAAGGTCTGAGAGGTAAACTATATTACATTCCTCTAATTTACTTATAGTATCACTCTTTATATCCAGATCATGAACCCATTTAGATCTTATCTTGGTATGTGGTGTTAGATGTGGGTCAAGCCCTAATTTCTTCCACACTAGTTTCCAGTTTTCCCAGCAGTTTTTGTCAAATAGTGAATACTTATCCCAAAGCTGGGGTCTTTGGGTTTATCAAAAACCAAATTGCTACAGTTATTGCCTAGTTTGTCTTGTGATTCTATCCTATTCCACTGATCGACTACTCTATTTCTTAGCCAGTACCAAATGGTTTTGATGACTGCTGCTTTATAATATAGTTTTAGATCTGGTACAGCAAGTCCACCATCGTCAGCCTTTTTTTTCATTAATCCCCTTGAAATTCTTGACCTTTTGTTTTTCCAAACGAACTTTGCTACTATTTTTTCTAGATTTGTAAGATAATTTCTTGGGAGTTTGATTGGTATGGCACTAAATAAGT
>JAJPUD010004991.1:132865-155865 GCA_023553655.1 Myrmecobius fasciatus | reverse complement strand
CGTAAAAGCTTTCTATGGTGAGAGCTCTCTTCTGCTTCTTGCTCATGGTTTAAAGTTGGGATATTGGTCAAAAACAGAGAAAACTGCAACGATTTGTATTTGCCCTGGGGCAGTTTGCCGAGTTGACTTCCAGTCTGAGGCTGGTGGGGCTAGACCACGTTTTCAGTTTCTCTAGATCCACCCTTTACCAAAGGCAGATCTGTCAAAGCACCTGCCCGCAAGCAGAGCAAAGTGGCCCAGGCGTCTCCCAGGGGCTTCCTGGGTGCCTTAAATCCGGCCCTCTATCGCAGCCCTGACTTCCGCTCCGGCTGGAGTCTGATTGAGACCAGCAGCCGATTTCCCCTGAGGCTAACCTTCTCCGGAGTTCTTTCCAGGTAGATTTTTGATAGAAGTGCGTTGTAGTCCAAATGTTTGGTGGAGCCTTCATTCACAAACCAGTTGGAAGGCTCATTTTGTCTGGGTTTGAGGGAAGGTCCCAAAGGAGTTCATAGAGAAAGCTGTCTTCAGTTCGCCATCTTGGCTCCCCCCCCCTCCTCTGTGGTTTTAAAAGTCCCCTAGAGGGAACTATATTGCTTAATCTTTTATGATTCTGCCTTGCTTAATTATACTTGGTTGAGCCTCTGAGCTATTTCATATAATAAATGGCAAAGCCTTGTGACCTGTGATAAATGTCTCAGTGATTATTTCACATCTATTGACACAATGCTCTCCCATGAAATAACTTGGTATTCTCTTAATATTATGTTACCTCACTATGATGTTATTGGTTCTCTTCAAGAAAAAAAAGATAAACAAAAGCAACAGGTCTATGATCCCAAGAACCTAAAGAGCATTAGAATCATTATTTTTTTTACTAAATACAGTTTACACATTTTCTGAAATTCTTTACATTATAAAAAAATAAAATTGCTTTAATTCAACCAATGGACCATTATTTCTGGTATAAAATAGTTTAAGGGAGTCATTTTACTTCTTGAAAAGAAAATGACTATATAAATTAATTAATTTATGCTAATAGCTGTCATGGGGCAATTAGGTGGTGCAGTGGAGAGAATGAAGGGCCTAGAGTCAGGAAGATTCATTTTCCTGTGAAAGCCCACCTCAGGATGCCTATCAGCTGTGTCATCCTGAGCAAGTGATCTAATTCTGCTTGCTTCAATTTCTTCATCTGTAAAATGAGCTAGAGAAGGAAATGGCAAAGTATTCCATTATTTCTGCCAATATAAACTCCAAACAGGATTGCAAATAGTTGGACACAACTGAATAGCCAGCTGAGAACCCTGAAGGTCTAGGATTCTTCAATCTAGATTTGGATGGGATAAATTCTGAAGAATGAGGAAAATTATATATGCCTAAATAGGACATGATGGAGGGATTTGGGGGGCAAACATTGGAGCTGTGGGCAAATAGAAGTGGATAGTCAAAGTAGGTATAAAGGGGAAAAAAATCTTTCCTCTCCCATAATTTCCCTAGGGCAAAGCTGCTTTCATTGCAGATTTTTTTTTAAATAAATTCTCCCTTGGCTATTTATTCTACTAGACTAAACAATTTTAACCTTTTATCTTTTAACCTTTCCTGAAGTGGCACATGTATTACAGTGATGGGAATACCTTTAATCATCTTTGTTGGAATGGGTACACTTCAATATTGATTCCCTCTGAATGAGATGGGAAACTGAGGACTTCTCAGAATAATGATTGTGAGAGATTGATAGGGTTTTTCACTGGGGATCCTGTTGCAGGAAGAGAGATAAATTGTGGCTTTTTAGAATATCGAAGGTAGACCAGAACCAATCTGCTAGTTGCAGATTTGAAAAAGGGTCTGGTTGATATCAGTGGGCCTTGAGTGGGCGGGAAGTGCTTTGTTCTGAGATTGACAGGCCTGGGGGTGGGTCTGCCTTTTCTTTCCCTGTAAGTGTGGCCTCAGGTGAGAAGGGAGTGTGCACTCCTTCCTCTCCTGGCTGCTGCCCAGAGAAGAATGACTGTCCCAAGAAATTTCTCGAAATTCAAATAAACTTCTCATCTTCACTTTGAGAAATCTCTGAGTAATGATTTTGAATTGGGAATCCGATTTTTATCCCACACACCTCTGAACTTCTCCAAGTTTCTGAGGAAAAGTATCTCATTCTCCAAACTGTTTAGGCAGCTTCCACTCAACTGTGTCAGAATCAACTTTTTGGCAAGCCTTCAAACATGGAGAGAGCCAAAATAACCTCCAGTGTTATAACACTAGTATGTTGATTAGAATCTCTTAATTATTAATGTATTGTTCTGTAAAGAGGATATTTTTCTCTTCTTGTGTTTCTGTTAATTAATAACCTTGAAGAAATTGTCTATTAAAAATTATTATTTTCTATACTACAAAACATGAAATGCCATCATTTAACTATTACTATACATGGAACACTTGGTTATATTAACTATATGTAATTTTATATTCTAAATAAATTAGAAAACTTCAAAACAAAGTACTGTCATGTCTTAGGGTATCTTTTGAAAGATAGGAGAACAGGGAAGGCTTCCCAGAGGAAGTGTCATTGAAGTTAATGTCAACCATGTATATATATATATTTTTTTCAAATTTATTATTAGAAGCTTGAATAAAAAACTTTTTAATTTACCTTTTTGATAAGATTGATGAGTAAATTAAGTTTATTAAAGCAATATTTCTCCCTCTTCCCACAACTGGTGACTTTTCCATATATTTTGTGCATCCATGTATATATATATATATATATATGTATGTATATGTATGTACATATAGATATATGAATGGTTATGTAAATATACCCAAATATTATTGAAAAATGATTGGAAGTAAAGTCAGATTGATAGAACTGAATTGGAGTATGAGCAAAAGTCTTGTTTATTATTGAAAAGGCAATTTAAATTGAACTTGAAACATTAAAAGTTGTGAGCTAGGATTCAAAATGAGTCTTTGCAATGCTTCTTAATTTGTTGGTTAACATTTACCAGAGGTGGGGTAAGGGGTGGAAGTGTTGCTGTCTTTCTCATTTTTCCCACACTTTCCCTGGGTGTTCACTAATAATAAGAATGTATTTATATAAAAACTATGGCTCTATAGTTGCAGGATTATGGCTCATTCCCATGAAATTTCAGCAGATTAAGTACTTAGATTGTCAAATCTAATGCTTACAAGGATCCAGGATAAGTCTCTACTAAACAGGGCAGTTAAAGGGCAGTTTAGTTAGTTAAATAAGGCTAATCTTAACACTGGGAAAAATGATGGATCATGGTAAAGCTTGGAAAGAGTAAGCACAGAGCAGTTTGATTATCCCTTGAGCTTGGTAATAAATGCCAGAGAAGCACAATAAATAGAGCTCTGGATCTGAATTTAGAAAGATCTGGGTTCAAATCCAACATTAGAAATTTACTAGCTGTATGCCACTGGGCAAGTCAATTAACTGCTTTTTGCCTTAGTTTCCTCATATGTAAAATGGAGATAATAATAATAATAGTACCCCCAGTGTTGTTCTGAAGATCAAATGAAAAAATATTCACAAAGCACATAGCATGGTGCCAGATACTATATAAAGATATTACATAAATGTTTATTCCTTTCCACTCGGATATGCCGTACACATTTTTGGATGTGCTGACATTCACTTGACATAAAATTGCAAAATTGAGCTTATTCTTCTGTGATTTAACTTGAACCAGAGCTCTTTCTCTAATGTCAAGAATCATTTTGGACTTTATAATAATATACAAGCAATATATAAACAAGTAAAAAGATCAATAGAATAACAAGCAAATATATATCACCTAGAGAATCTGTGTGAGTATACAATTTTAGTGAATACTATTAGTTTTTTTTTTCTTTTTCTTTTAGCACTCTTTTGTGCAAGTGAAGAACTGCATTTTGGCAGTTTTGCCAGTGGCATATACTGCAGCTGGTTACCATGTCCAAAAAATTTTGTATAAAGTTTGTCCTAGAAAAAGATAAACTCTCCTGCAGAATGTGAAGGCACCACTGACACTGACCACTTGCGTAAATAATATATTTGGCTGCTAATCTCGATGTCTATTCTCTACCCCCAACATGTTGTATTAGAGTGCATGAGTCGTCCCAAGACTGCACCTATGTGTGAGCTTAGATAGTTATGGATTTTTGTTTCCAGTCTTTAGAATGTGAGAGCCAATTAGTTGGAATTCTTTTCTAATTTGGTATTTATACATTTTTCTAAAACAGAAAATGTTTTTTAAGCCTTCATATCCTCTTTAAGGCAATCAACCAGGGACTTTTTTTCCTCCCTCTGGAAAATTCCTATTCCTAATACTTCTTTAATTTCCCAGAGGAAAAAATATGTTCTGGAATACTAATTAACACAATTATCTGATCCTCAATTCAGTGACCAATGTTAAATTGTATGGTTTTGTTGTTGTTGAATGTTTTCATTTCCACAGTAGTTTCCCCCAAATAACATATTTACTTATCCTAACTTAAAAAATTAGTAAAATGAAACATTTCCCTTCTAAATTCCTAATTCTTTAAATGTGTGATAATGGGTCTTAAGATAAATTACTGGCAAAAATTATATTCTGTGGAATACCAGGAATATGAATTTCACTGTCAGAATTCCCAATAATGTAGTCTTCTTTTTTTCCTATCCCCACCACCCTGCCCACAAACAACTTCACATTTTCATGAATAACAACTTCTAGAAATGATCATTTAAATGTATATCCATTGTTGTGTTATAAATCAACAAATATCTATTGAGCAAATACTATGTAAAAAACACTTTGCTAATACACAGTAGAGATTACAAAGAGGTATGTATGTATGTATGCATGTGTATATATGTTTATGTGTGTATACAAACACAGCTGACAAAGAAGGGCCCAGTTCTGGAAGCATACACAAGAGAGTCATGTGAATACTCAAGAGCTATTATGTTAATATATTTGGGACTAGCAATGGGGTTCTAGTTGTGGGAACATGTGTGTTTCTGGAAAGACACAATGATGTATTAGAAGTGTTAGACTCTCTACTTTGGAGCATGGACAACTCCTATGACTTTCTATTCTTTTATTTCATGGTGAAGAAAAAGTGTTTTGATCAACTGCTGAGCCAGAACTGAGAGTGCATTCAAAGGGTATTGCTGGCCACAAAGTATAAAGATGTCTCTCTGAGCTCCACAGGGTCAGTGAACATATTTCCTATTATGCATGTCTTTAAATGGGCTAAATCCACTAGAAGTCCCTCAAAAATTCTACTTGGGGTCTCCTCCTATTTCTTTCTTTTTTCCTTTGGCCTAAAGCCTCATGAGATCTTGAAAAGCCAAAACACCTTCAGAGATCCAGCAACCAAGTTCAGAAGAGACCAAGATTCCTCCTGTACATGCTATCAGGGGATATCTGGAAGCAGGCTCACAAGCCTCCACACAAGTCTTCTATGTCATTTCCTATTACAGGTCAATTCCTTGATGTCTCTTACACCAGGATTCTTTTAGTATAATGGCATTATTAACAAAAATTAAAAAGCTAGTGGCAGGTTCCATTTGAATGATATTAATGTTGTTTTAGAGATGAAATTTCAAGTGTCTATAGGATATCTGAGTGGAGATACCCATCAGGAAATTAAAAATATATGACTAGATCCTACTAATTAGAGAAAAATTTAATAGTAAAGATAGAAATTGGGGGATTATCTGAATATGTTATAACTGAGGCAATGGGATACAAGCTTATGGGCATTATCAATAGTTATAATTTGGAAGAGAGAAAATAAAAGATATGAAGTTATAACCCTAGAGAATATTAATATTTACAGAGCAAAAAGAGAGGAATATTTAGTTACAAGTATTATCTTTCCATGTAGGAATACAAACCATTTAAGCTTATTGGATCATTTATATTTTCTCTTTCCTGTTTAGCATTTTTATGCTTCTTTTGAGGTTTGAATATGACAATCAAATTTTCTGTTTGACTCTGGTCTTCAAATCAGAAATGTTTAAAAGTCCTCTATTTTATTGAATATCCTTTTTCCCCTGGGGGAAAATATGCTCAATTTTGCTGAACAGCTGATTCTTGGGTATAATTCAAGATCCTTTGCTTCTCAGAATATTGTGTTCCAAGATTTTTAATCCCTTAATGTAGAAACTGCTAAATCTTGTGTGAACCTGACTATGACTATTTGAATTTTTTTTCTGACTGCTTATAGTATTTTCCCCTTGAGAGTTCTTGAATTTAGCCATAATATTAGTAGGAGTTTTCATTTTGGGATCTCTTTCAAGAGGTGATCAATGGAATCTTTCAATTATTTTACCCTCTGGTTCCAGGTTATCAGAGCAGTTTTCTTAATAATATCTTGAAATATGATGTCCAATCTTATTTTTTAAATTACAGATTTCAGATGGTTTAGTAATTTTTAAATAACATCTCCTAGATCTGTTTTCCAGGTCAGTTGTTTCCCCATTATTTTATATTTTCTTCTCTTTTTTCATTCTTTTAATTTAGTTTGATTGATTTTGGATGTTTCATGGAATCATTAGCTTCCCTTTGCCCTATCCTAATTTTTAGGGAATTATTTTCTTCAGTGAGCTTTCATACCTCTTTCTCATTTGGCTAATTCCACTTTAAAAGTATTGTTTTGTTCATTGAATTTTTGGACATCTTTCCCCATCTTTTGTTCTTCCTTTACTGAGCTATTGACTTTTTTTTCATAATTCTCTTGCATCACTCTCATTTCTTTTCCCAATTTTTCTTCTACCTCTTTTGATTAAAAAAAAATAGAGTTCTTCCCAGAATTATTTGCAAGTCTGAGATCAATTAATGTTTTTCTCTGACGTTTCACATGTGAGCATTTTGACATTGTTGTCCTCTTTTAAATTTATATTTTGATGTCCCTTGTCACCATAAAAGTTTTCTAAGGTAAGATTTTTTCTTTGCTTTTTTGCTCATTTTCCTACTTTATGATTTGATGTTGAGTTCTACTCTACTCTAGTACTGTGTCCTGGGGATAAAGGAACCCTGCTTTAAACTTCTTATGGTCAAGGCCTGGGGTCTGGCTTCTATTCTATTGTAATGGGAATGCTGGGCTTGATAATATCTGCTGTGCTGGGATTCAGTCTGGACACTCACCTGCTGTGCTGAGGAGAAGCCTTACAGTTGGCTCACTGTGCTGCTGATCTGCTGTGTCAGAGCCACGAGGCATTAGTTGCCAACCTGTACTAGGGCTGATGGCCTCTCACTGGTTTATCTGGTTTGTCAGAGGCACTAGACTACACTCACCTTTCACTTTCCTTCTCTTAAGTTCTTCTAAAGCTGTCCTGGGCTGGAAAATTGTTTTACTCTGTCCATTTGTGCATTCTGCTATCTCAGAATTCACTTTGATGTGTTATTTAAACTTATTTGGAGAATTTGGGAGAGTTCAGATAGATTTCTTCCTTTTCTCTGTCTTCTTGTCTTATCACCAATGAATTGTTTTTCTATGTAATATAAACATTCTTATCTTTTATTTTCATTTTTACTACATTAAATCATGAAACCATATCTTTATCTCTATAAGGTATGAACTCATCTCTAACCCCATTTAATTAAAATTAATAATGACAAGATGAAAAAAAGCTCAACTTCCAAATAGTCATATTTTTTTCTAAATTGTCCAGGTTCTCCTCTATTGATTTTTTTAAAATAACAGAAAAGGTCCAAGTATTTTTAGATACTATAAAAGAATTGTAACAAAAATGATAAGATTTTAAATTTAGCCTTTAAAAAATTTTAGCTACTGATATTTCATTATCTAGAAAACAAATTTTTTGTGTTTTTAAAATGCACACACACACATACAACCAAGGTAATTATTGTTTCATAAATTTTACCGAAAAGTTGAAAATTCATAGCTATTTTATTACAGTTGTTGCTACATTTCAGTAAATGAGATAGATAGTAATAGCATTCAATACATTAGGAAACTCATTTGAACTGCATTATGAAAGATAGTTTGGAGGTAGGAGATTGGAGGCAGTTAGAAAGCTAAAGTTACAGTCCAGGTGAGAGATGATGAAAATCTGAACCACAATGTTTGAAATGGAAGTTGGGAGGAAGTACTGAATGTCACCCACAGGTATATTTTTACATAATTATACAATGCGACAGAGACATTGTAACATAATTAGACCAGTTACTAGTTTTCTCTATCACCATAAATATTTTGATTCAATTAATATTTTGTTGTTATTTGTTTATGCCTTCTCAGAATCCCTTCTCCACAATTAAAAATATATTCTAATAAACTATGCCAGGAAGAATGGTTTGATAGCTAAGCTTTTTCAATGACACACCTTTGACATTACCTTTGAAGAAGATTTTATTTAATTCTTTTATTTCTTTGGAGCAAATGTGCCCTGACAGATCCTGCTTTGTTTTTTCCTTAAGGTAAGTCAGCTGTCTTATAATGAAAAAAGGTGATGAACTCAGGATACAAAAATTTCCACCCTAATCTATCCTTTTGGCCCCATATATAATCCACAATAAAAGAAAATATTCTTGGGATTTCAACTCATATTACTTGGTATCCTTAGCTTTAGAGATAGAGTTTAAAAATGAGCAATCAGACCTACTTTAAAGAGTTTTAAATTCAGTACCATAGATGTACACACATACCCACACACGCACATATACATACACACATATACACATTCACATGCCCTTTGCTGCAGAACAACACACACCATGTAAGCTAAGTAAGTCATCTTACTTAAATCCTTACAAAATCAGGTCTCTGATTTTGATTTGGTGGGATAGGAATGGGAGGGAATGAGGAAGCAGTGAACAAACATATTCCCACTTGAATTACACTCTGAGTGCCAGCATTGCTAATTTATCCACATAAAGTACATAATTATCATGGAACTTAATCATATTTTAGTATTTACCAAAGCAAAAAGTAGAAATTAAAAAACATTTTTCTGAACTATAGTTCATATGGAAGTATAATTTTCTAGTGTTATGTGTCCCTGTATGCAGCTGCAAGAGAAATATATTTTCTTCTAAAGTGTACAATGGTTGGAAAACATTTTACCCAACAGTTTCCATTTTAGATTTTGTTTCCTAAGGTACTGAACTTCTAGCTTTTTTTTGGAAGATTATATCCTTTTCTCTAGAAGGAAGGAAAAGCATATACAAATACTGAATTGAAACAATTGAATTCAAATACCATTTTCTAAAAGTGATGAGAGAATATGGTGTATGATTTTCCTTAGTATTAGCAGAAACAAGAAACAATTTCCTAGTAGAAAAAAAGCATTGTTACACTTTTTCAACATTTCAGCCCCTAAATATCTATGACTACTTAATATAAGTATTTGATTTGCTTTGGAGGTAGGGAGAAATGATGCATTTTACTGTCATGATTGGAAAATGGGCAGTATATCTGTTAAATAAAAAATAAAAAGGAAAACTCTAAGGAATAGGTAATAATTGGCCTTTATATTTGGTTTTAATCTTTCTTTCCCTTTTCTTTCGAAATTGGGTCTCCCTGTCTTGTCCAGCCTGGGAGTACAGTGGCATCTCATAGATCCTAATCCTAGTACTTATCAGCATGGTAAACTTACAGTTGAGAAAACTGAAGCTTAGAAAGTTTACAGAATTTAGCTCAAGTTCACATCTATATATAAGCTATGTATAGGATACATTGAAAATCTTAAACAGAGGGAAAGTTCCTATAGAATCTAGAGAATCCTCAGAAAGGGTTTTTTATAGCTGGAATTTAAAGTAAGTCAAGAAAGCTAGGAGATGAAGAAAGAGAGCATTTCAGTCATCAGAAATAGCTGGTGAAAATGCCAGGAGTCAGAAGATACATTATCTTGTTTGAAGAACAACAAAAAAGCTAGTTTTACTTGATCTTAGAATAAACGGTATGATATAAAGTGTAAGATGAATGGAAAATTGATGAGGGAAAAGAAGAAGTTATGAAGGACTTTAAATACCAAAAAGATAATTTTATATTTGATCATGATAGGGTGCTACTAGACTTTAATGAATGCATGACCAGATCTGAATTTTTGACTGAATTTGACTACTAAAAGGAAGGATGCAGACGAGTAAAAAAAAGTCTTGTGACAGAGAAACCAACCAGAATACTCTGAGTCTGAGGTGATGAAGGACTACACTACTATGGTAACAATGTATCAATAGTCCTTGAAAACTCATTAGATGTGGTTGATGAGAATGAGAACTGAAGTCAGCATTTAGATTGTGAGACTGGGTGACTAGAAAAAAATGATTGTAGTGTCAATATTAAAATGGAAATCTGCAAGGAGAGAGAGTTTTGAGGAAAAGACAATGACAAAGATGAATGAGTTCAGTTTTGAACATTTTGAGTTTAATAAACTAATAGGACTTCTCTCTGAGATGTCTAATAGGAAATTGGAAATGTGAGATTAGAGGTTAGGAAAGAAGCTAGAGCTGGATAAGTAGATTTAAGATTCATAAGCATCGAGGTGATCATTGAATCCACAAGAGACGATGAAATCAGCAAGGAAAATAGTATATGTAGAAAGAAAAGTACAGGGCAGAGTGTGTGACTTGGAGATTTGAGTTACCAAAAAGTAGACGGAAAACCATGGAAAGAGGAGTGTCATAGAGAAAAAGAGCATCAATAAAAAGAGAATTATTTACATACATTAAAATAAATAAAATGCATATGAAAACAAAAAATAAAATTATACTGAAGTATAGTTTCTTTTCATCATCATCATCATCATCATCATCATTGTCAACTATGAAATCAAGTTCAGGGATCTCAGGATCAAGAATTCCTGTTTAAGAGTATCTTTAATGCCCACAAAACAAATAACTAAGGAATCTGTCAGTTACATCCATTGTATATGCAGGTTGACCTTATGAGCTGATGCAATACTTTAGATTCAGATCCTGAACCAGTTTGCATTTTTGTCAATTGACAATTGCCAAGTTTTTGACTTGGCCTTTCCAAAACCAGGTCACTAGCATGTGAAGTTTTTTGAAGGTCATGAGGCAATCTAAATAACTTCATTTGTAGTCTTAAACTCTATAGCCTTTATAATTTACTTTTTTCTTTTCTTATTAAATCTTTATTATAACCTTTCACTTAATTTTTTTCTCTTTTCAATTTTCCTTGTACTGTATTTGTGCTCATGTTTTATATTTTCCTCACCAGTAGAATGTAAGTTCCTAGAGGGTGGGGCCTATCTCAAACTTTTTTTTTTAATTTATCTGTGCTCAGCAAAATGTCTTATGTTAAAGAAGAAGAAGAAGCTTTTTTAATTACAAATTGACCTAAAAAAACAAAACAAGTGTTTCATTTCTCTAAAAAAATTATTACTAAAATGATGTCTTTTGGGGAAAGACTGTAGAGTGGGAGGCAGAATTGAAATTTTCTAATTTTACTATTAGTTTCCTGGGCTTTAGTTTCCTTATGTGTGGGCTGAGCCAGATGATCCCTCATTTCCTTTCAGTTTAAAATCTCTGATACTTTCCCATATTAATGTGACCTAAAAAGAGTTACCATGCTTTTTTTGACATAGAAAACAACTACATGCTATGATACTTTCTATGTGATATCTTCTGGTTAAAAATGTATGTACACACATTATACACATATAAAATTAAAATTATATATAGTTCCTATATGTGATATATGTGGTATATCTATGAAATATATGCTTACGTACATATATACATGTATGTGTATGTGTATTTCAGTTGTCATGTCCAACTCTTTGTGACCCTATGGACTGTAGCGTGCCAATACTATTCTTGCGTTTTCTTGGTAAAGATACTTGAGTGATTTGTCATTTCCTTCTCAAACACATATGTGTGTGTATGTGTGTGTAGACATATATGTGTATATAATATATGTGTGTGTATATGTGTGAGTATCTATGTGTGTATGTAAAATAACTGGACAATTAAAATACTTTGAAAACTTTGATGAAAACCTCTTGCTTAAGAAGTTGGGCTGTATTATATATGTCCTTCCTCTCTCCAAACTCTCTAAAGGGCTGGGTACCTTAAGGACACTTTAATCGATATTAAATCAGGGACTAATTCTCCTCCCTTGTCTTTTTTTCTCTGAATTCTCAAAGTGTCTAATCTTATTTGAAACCATTAATGTCCATTGCTACTTTTTGGGAAATGCTCTGGCATATGGCTTTGCTTTTAGCACCATTTTATAAAGTACAGACCTCGTAAACAAATAATTGTGAGATGGATGGCAGTCATAACAGCAACACTGAGAATTATATCAATTTCAATTCCCTTCAATCTAATTAAGCCAATTAGGAATTCCAAACTTTTCTCCTTAAGTATAAAATTACTAAACAAACTGTACCACTTAGCCACCATTTCCTTTCTTGGAATGCTAAGAAATTAATTATGTTTTATTCTTTCTTCAAACCCACCAACAGACTGACCTGAGTTTAAATTCTGTCTGTAACATTTACTAACTATGTGATTTTGGACAAATCAATTAACTTCAGTTTGCCTCAGTTTCTTTATTATTAAAAGAAGATATTAATAAGACCTCCCTTTCAGAGTTGTGAGAATAGAATGAAATCCTTCTTGCAAGGCACTTTATTATTATTATTACAAATAATAAGTTATTACAAGTAATAATAATAATTATTATTATATTTTGTGGCCTACTAATTTCTGCTGTGATCCTTTTATTCTGAAATAGTATCTATGGCAATGTAAATCCTATATTCAATCCTACATTTGTTGATAACCAAAAGGGAAGATTTTGGTGCTTAGGAAACCATGAAAATTCACATTTAAGATGATACACAGTAAATCTTTCTTACTTTTTTTTACTCTAAAAAAATAAAAAGGAAACATGAAATTATGTCACTTGATACATAAAGAGATCTAGTTATGCGAAACTAAATCAAATTTCTCTTAATCTTAATTGTTGTGATAGGTTATTACCATTATTACTAGCATGGTAAAGATAGTACAACATACCCTTTTCCTTAGATTGCAAGTGAGAGTGAGGTTCCTTGAGAAGGAGTTTGCAAAAGCTGTGTAGAAATCCAGAACTTTAAGCAAGGCTTCCCTCTTGATGATGTGTAAGTCACAGTAAGTCAGGGCTCGAACATTGGCACAAGCATGGGCAAGGGTGGTTTCCTTCCAGAAGATATCTCCAAACACATCACCTTTCCCTGGAGAATAGGACAAAGGATTTTATTACTTATTAAAGTAACCCATGTCTGCTTCTATCTGTATCCTAATCTTCATCCATTAGTCATTCTTTAATATCTTACTCTTTTTTTTATTAAAGCTTTTTATTTTTAAAACATATGCATTGACCCTTGCAAAACCTTGTGTTCTAAATTTCCCCCTCCTCCCTCCAACCCTCTCCCCTAGATGGCAAATAATCCAATATATGTTAAACATGTTAAAATATATGTTAAACCCAATAATATCTCACTTTCAAAGAAAATTTAGAAGTAGAAAGTCTGTGATATTTAGGCACACATCTTTAAACTAAACACGAAAACAATAAGAACCATTAATCTTTGACAAAAAACATCCATAGATAATTTTTTAATTGTTTTACCAGGTAATTGATACCATTATCAACCTAAATATTTTTCAATCTACTCAGAGCATTTAAATTCTGACGAGAGCATAGTTGTGTCATAGATAAGAGTGTTGCCTGTAAATTCAAAAAGATCTTGTTTCTAATGTTATATTTGACCCACACTGGCTATGTTACCTGAGTACGTCATTTAACCATAATATACCAGGAAAATCTTTTAGAGTATAAACTAGTGTTTTCAATAAGGATTTATTTATCAGGGTAGTTAGGAATATTTGACAAGTTTTTCTATTCTACTGAGAATCATAGGTTCAGATCCCCAAATGAAAAAGGCATTGTGCTAGGCATTGAAAATTGCAAAGACAGAATAAAAAACAAAACAAAAACAAAAAACAGAGAAGTACCATAGAACTACTAAGGCTTTAAATTGATTAGCTGACCAGCCCTGAAATCAGGAGGACCTGAGTTCAAATTTGACCTCAGACACTTAGCCATGGGCAAGTCACTTAATCCCAATTGCCTCAGCAAAAATAAATAAATAAAGTAAAAATAAAAATAAATTGATTAGTTGATAAATTCTATCCTTAGTACAGCTATATCTTGATTAAGAAAAAGCAATGTATTAATGATTACAATTGTAAGTAATTAAATCAGATAACTGATTCAACATTTTGTTGTTGTTCAGTTGTATCCAACTCTTTATGACTCCATTTGGGATTTTCTTGGCAAAGATACTGGAATGGTTTGCCATTTCCTTTTCCAGTTCATTTTACAGATGAGGAAATTGAGACAAACAGTTGAATGATTTGTCCAGGGTTACATGGCTAGTAAATATCTAAGGTAGACTTGAACTCAAGAAAATGAGTCTTCCTGACTGTAGGCTTGGCAGTGAGCTTAGTGAAGTATAAAATCATTTCCGGTTATTGACAAAACTTGGAAGAGCTAACATATTAATTGGATAATAAGAGCTAGGACATTTGCTTATTTTGGAACTAGTTATTATTTTCCACACCATCCCAATTATGGATGATCCAAATTGAAATAGAAAAACACCTTGTGAGTATAAGTAGCTTGCAGCGAATTACCAGTCATGAGGTGAATCTAGGAGGTGGTATAAAAGCAGTGACTTTTTTTACGTGAGCAAAAAAGAAGGCAGGCAATTCATGAATTGAGAATGAGGGTCAATAGTCTCCATGTTGAACTTTTTTTCACCACTTACTAGAAATCATAGTGAAGGCCATGAATGATGTGCTAGATAGGTTATCTGGGAGCAAGTAGGCATAGACATATATATATTGATAAAGAATGCAGAGGATGGCAAGATATGGAGAGGCTATGATTCCTATCAATGGAGGAAGCACTAACATTGATAAAATAATAGAATCATAAATTTACAATTAGAGACTTTAGGGCATATAGTCCAACCACATCATTTTAAAAGTGAGAACTTGGAGCCTGGAGAGATCACCTGGAATTTTGACCAAGATTCTCTGACTAGAAAATCCAGCAGTTGTTCCCAGACTCAAATCAAGTATCAAGTCAAAAAGCATTTATTAAGCACCTATGTGTACATACATATTATATATATATGTAAGCATATACATATGTATGCATGCATATATGTGCATATTTATATATAAAATAGTTGTAGATATAGACAAAATAATACTAGTGTCTTAAAGCATATAGTTAAGAATCCCTAAAGAAAATTGTCTCTTCATTTACAGAATCTTGCTATGAATCTTGAAATCACTTGTGTTATATTATCGTTAAACGTTAACTCATTATCACTCATTGTCACCTAATGGAAATAAATTTTTCCAGAAGAGGAATCATTTCTCTTTCACTCTAGGAAAAATACTTTCACCTGTACACCCAGTATCTTATCTTTCCATCTCTTTATTATCCTTGTTCCCATGTTCTACATCTCCCTTCCCTGACATCAATCGCTCACACTCCATTCATATACAATTCCGTTTATTATAATTTTTTAAATCTTTTTCTTAGCATTACTTTTCCTTCTATACCCTATATACAGAGTTCCAAATCAAAATGAACATATCAATAAAATATTGAATCAATCCATTCCAAAAACTTTAATCATTATCTATATGTCAAATTTATAAAATTCCAAAAACTAGACCAATAAAATTGCGTTTGAATTATTTACAATTAGAAATAATCTTTTTCCACTGAAACTTTCAGGAGACTGAACATGGAATTCTGAAGACTACGATAGAGAAATATTTAGTATTAGGCTCAAATAAATTAGGAAGATTTAAAATAGGCATTCAGTTTCATTTAATCAGACTGCTTTTTGAAGACTAGCCAAGCTAAATTTGGAAGATTCATCACCTGAAGGTTGGCCAGTAGGAAAGAATATTTTTTTCAATCCCAGCAACATTCATTATATGGTCTACTAAGGCATGGAAAAGTTTGTGATTTGCATCAGTGTAGAGTGTAACCCCACTGATGAAGTCATGATCCTTGAAGAATTTTGCAATTATAAGAATAACTTTCTAAAATCTTCCTTTTCTCAAATACTATTGTGTGTGTCTGTACATGTGTGCTTTCTCAGAATTAGTTTCATAGAATAAAATTAAAGTTTTAGCATCCAAAATGCTATTAATAATAGCTAGCATTTATATAGGACTTTAAGATTTGCAATGTGCTTTACAGATATTATGTTATTTGATCCTAACAATAACTCATAAAGGTAGATGCTATAATCAAAACAACTCTGAAGTATCACTTCACACTTCAATTGGTTAAAATGACAGGAAAAAACGATAAGATTGGAGGGGATGTGGGACATCTGGAATACTAATGCATTTTTGGTGGAGTTGTGAACTGATCCAGCTATCCTAGAGAGCAATTTGGAATTATGCCCAAAGCATTATAAAACTTTGTATATACCCAGGAGTGTCACTACTGGGTCTGTATCCCACAAAAATCATAAAAAAAGGAGAAAAGATTCACATGTACAAAAACGTTTGTGGTGGCAAGAAATTGCAAATGAATGGATGCTTATCAATTGAGGAATGATTGAATAAGTTATGGCATATGAATGTAATAGAATATTATAATTCTATAAGAAATGATGAGCAGGCTGATTCCATAAAAAGCTGAAAAGCCTTAGGTGAATTGATGCTGAGTGAGGTGATTAGAACCAACAGAATATTATACACAGTAACAATAAGATTATGGAGTGATCTACTGTAATAGATTTCCCTCTTTTTCAACAATAAAGTGATTCAGGGAAATTCCAATACACTTGAGATGTAAAATCCCACCTGCATTCAGAGAAAGAACTATGGAGACTGAATGCAGATCAAAATATACTATTTTAACTTTTTTAATGATGGCTTTTTCTTTTTCATGTTTTTTTATTTTGTCCTTATTTTTCATTCACAAAATGACTAATATGGAAATATGCTTAAAATGATTGTACATGTATAACCTATATCAAATTGCTGTCTTAGGGAGAGGGGAAATAAGGAAGGGAAGGAGAAAAAAATTAGAACACAAAATCTCACAAAAATGAATATTGATAGAGCCTTGGAGTCAGGAGGATCTGAGTTCAAATTTGACCTCAGACAATAAACACTTCCTAATTGTGTGACCCTGGGCAAGTCACTTAACTCCAATTGCCTCATTAAAAAATGTAATTAAAAATTGAATGTTGAAAAGCATCTTTACATATAATTGGATAAGTGATTCACCCAATATAAGTGATTCATATACAATTAGAAAAATAAAACAGTGTTGAATTAAAAAAAAAGGTAGGTGCTTTTATTATCCTCATTTTTCAGATGAGAAAATTAAGGCAGACAGAGGCTTGTAAAGGGTCCCACAAGCTAGTAAGACTGGATTCGAATGCTAATCATTCTGATTCCAGATCCAGTACTCTATCCATTGTGTCACTGATGTAAATTCACCTGATCCTGGTGAGGAGGGCTGGAGAGACCCCAAATCTCAAAAACCCTCCTTTAGAGGTAAGAGAGGCCCTACTCACCTATTCATAAGGAAACTTCAAGATCTCTACCTATTCAATCAGAAATTTTGGCCTAGAGCATAATCACTGCCTCTATAGAAAATAGCCCTCAATCTTCCCAGCCTGAACTTTTAGAAGGCAAAATAAAAGGATGATTCCCAACCCCAATCTTTGCTGATTCCTACTAGGGGCCATGCTTAGCATTAACTAATCTTTGCTAATAACCCACCTTTACTTCTCCCTTTTAGGAACTGTCCCATAAGAAAGCTGCTTCTCTGCTATAATCAACCCATTTTTGCCATAAACATCGCCTTGTTTTTTGGAGTTTGTGGATTCCTCCATGAAGCCCATGACTGGCCAAAGGAGTCCCCCCACCCCTTTTCTCACACCTCATCAGCACCAGTCATTCCTCTCCAGTTTGCATTTCTGGCACTCCAGGATTTTCTTTGCAATGTCCCAGAAACCTCTTCACTCTAAAAGGTCACTGACCCCTGGTCTTCACTTCATTGGAAGTACCCTTTGTTCCTCTCCATATGATTGGCTTGTTCTTCCCAGTGCCCTCATTTCAAGGCCAGCTATGTCTTCATTCTCTCCAGTGTATTCTTCTGACTTTCCCAAATATTCTCCATATTGCTCTCAAATCCCTCTTGGGGTTTTCTTGACCTCTTTCCCCTTTTGGCTTCCTCTTATGTGTTGTCTTTACTCCATTGGAATATAAGTTCTTTGAGAGCAGGGGTTGTCTTTCCTTCTCTGTATATTTATATCCCTAATATTCAGTCTAGTGCCTGGCATATAGTAGTCACTTACTAAGTGCATGTTAACTTGACTTGAGAAAAACTTGTATTTAAGTTTCATTTTTTTGAATCCTACTGTATTTGCAACCAGGAAGAGATATGTTACAAACTCTCAGTGCCCTAGACAGCTTTCTACAAATATGAAGTTTCAGAATGGTTGCTGATCCACATTTTTGAGAAAATGTCTTTAAAATGGGGTTGTGATAATATACATGAAGTCAAAAGTTAGAAGAGGTGGTCTGAGGGAAAAGTTTTATTTATTAGATTAATATGTTTGCTTTTAATGAAGAACCTGACTCCAGCTTGAAAAGGAAAGCATTAATGTAGATGTGGCTAAATCTAGTGCTATGTGTTCCAAGGTTCTCTTTTGTCCTTCCTCTCTTTATCTCACTGCATAGTTCACTAGTTATTATCAAATACTATCTCAAAATTAAATAGAAATTAACTTATCTTCATTTGTGCATAAAATCCATTTATAAAGTAGAGAAATCAGATAAACAACTCAGTCACTCCTACTTAGCCCTGATATGTTTATCAGATGAGAATACTTCCATAAATAAGAAATATGAATAAGGTCTGAATAAGGTTGAGATAACTATCTGAACTCAATCAATCTAATACTTGTGAATTTGGTATAAAATAGCAAACCAATTCAGAAATTAAAAAAAAAATAGATCATCTGCCAGCATAAAGAAAATTCATTACAGCCAAGTCCTCAGTTTATTAATTTTCTTTTTGTGATATTCAGTTGTTTAAAATTTAAATTTAAAATTTTTATTTTTTGTCTTGCTAATTTGAATATCACGTATTTTTATATATGTTCATCTTTTTCCTTTTAATTTTCAGTTTGGAGGCAAAAGTTGTATATAGTAGTTATTGGCAACAATATTTATTTTATTTCTATTGTGAATTCATCTTGTTCATTTTTATTTAAGTAATTTGCCCTTTCTTTTCCACCCTGCCCTTTCTTTTTCAATTACGGTAATAAAGTTTAAAAATTGTAAGTCTTTATTTAAAATCAGATTTGAAGTTTATTTTTTTCTCCCCTAATTAGTAAAAATTACTTCTTTTGTTCTTGCCTGAGTTGTTTATTTATTTTTAGTTTTTAAATTTCATATTCAATTCATTGATTCTATATAGTTATGAATGTTTCTCTTTGTCATTATTGATGTAAGTTTTCATTGATAATATTTTTCTTCCCTAGAATGAATTAGTTCCATCCCACAAATTTAGTCTATTGTCTCATTATTGTTACTCCTTATAATATATTCATTTTCCCTATGCTTTGCTTTTTTTAAATTTTATTTGCATAACATATGTATGGGTAATTCTTCAACATTAACCCTTACATAGCTTTTTGTTACAAATTTTCCCCCCAACTCCCCACCCTTCCCCTAGATGGCAGGATATCCACTACATGTTAATTATGTTAAAATATTGGCAAATCGAATATATGTATACATATTTCCAAACTTATCCTTGTTGTGCAAGAAAAATCATATCTACACAAAAGACATATCAGATAAAGGAAACACAATGTAAGCAAACATCAATCAAGGAGTATGAGAATGTTATGTTGTGGTCCACATTTCACATCCCTCTCTCTGGGTGTACATGGTTTTTTTCAGTGAACAATTGGAAGTGGTTTGAAACATTTCATTGTTGAAGAAAGCCATGTCCATCAGAATTGATCATCATATAGTATTGTTATTGCCGTGTATAATGATCTCCTGGTTCTGCTCATTTCACTCAGCATCAGTTCATGCATGTCTCTCCAGGCCTCTCTGAAATCATCCTGTTGGTCATTTCTTACAGAGCAAAAATATTCCATAACATTCATATACCATAATTTATTCATCCACTCTCCAATTGAAGGGCATCTATTCAGTTTCCAGTTTCTAGCCACTACAAAAAGGGCTGCCCCAAACATTTTTGCACATGTGGGGCCCTTTCCTTCCTTTATTATTTCTTTGGGATATAAGCCCAATAGAAATGCTGCTGGGTCAAAGGGTATGCACAGTTTGATAACTTTTTGAGCATAGCTCCATATTGTTCTCCAGAATGGTTGGATCCGTTCACAGCTCCACCAACAATGCATCAGTGTCCCAGCCCTCCCACATCCCCTCCAACATTGCTTTGCTTTTTGATCTGTTAAGTACACAGCATGATGTTACTTAGATTCACTTTATTCACAATCTTTTACTCATTTCCTTTCCTAATTATTTTTCCTGTGTTATTGCATAAAAGATGTGTTTAATATCTCTGTCTTTGGATACTAATTCATTAATTTTAATGCTTAGCATGTGATCAATTTATAAAAGTACAAAACACATGTATGCTTTAATATTTACATTAAAAAAACCAACAGATGCCCGTTCGATTACATTTTCTGACAATCTCTTTATCTTTATGTTTATTCTTTGAATTTATTCAGCTTATTATTTTGAATTTATTTATGCAGTAATTAAGAATATTAAATACTTCTATGATTGTTCTTTTGTTACCAATATTTTATTTGAAAATTAGCTTGGGGGGGGGCGGAGCCAAGATGGCGGAGTGAAAAGGTGACTCTCTGCATCCTCCTCCGACCTTCTCTCAAATCAATAATAAAATAAGCCTCTGAACTGATCTTCAAGTCAACGAATCAGGAAATATTTGGATACTGCTTGCAGATATCTCTGAAAAACTTCACATCAGGTTTGTCTAGCTCGGACAGAGGGATAATCAGAGGACTCCAGTGTCAGAGAACTCTGGTGTAGGCTGGAAGTGAGGGTGGGACTCAGCTCAGCTCAGCTCATCCTGGCAAAAAACTCCAAACTCCAAACTCTAAATTCCAAACACATGGAGTTTATCTGAGGCACTCAGGACACTCTGCCCTAAAGGGGCAGGTGTTCTGGCAAACTTGCCTTGTTTAAGGAATAATTCGGCCTTAGTCCTAGCTCCCACCGGCCCAGCACCTTAAATTAATTCGCCGAAGTGCCCCAGGGCAAAATCTTCAGCTGGCCGTTTCAGCCGCCGTTTTTTTCCCCTACCTTAAAGAGATATCCACGCTGTCTAAAAAAAAAAAAAAATGAAGAGGCAAAAGAGAGCTCTCACCATAGACAGCTTTTATAAAGAGAAAGAAGAGAAGACCCCAGATCCAAGAGGTTCCTTTAGACAAAACTCAAGAGGAAATCAGCAAGGACCATCACTGGTCCCCTTTTCAAAAGGTCTTTCTGGAAGATTGCTTAAAGAACCTAATAAAAGAGCTGGAGGATAAATGGGAAAATAAATTGAAATTAGTACAAGAAAGATACAATATCTTGCAAGAAGGATATGATGCCCTGCAAAAGAGATATGAAAAAGACACCAATCTATTGAAAAATAAAATTAGTGAAGTGGAAAAAGAGTGCAATGAACAAAAAAAATCAATTGGCCAGTTACAAATGGAGCTTAAAAAGGTAACTGAAGAAAACAACACTTTAAAAATAAGAATTGAACAAATGCAAGTGAATGACTCAATAAAAGACTTCAAGAATCAGTCAAACAAAAAAAATGAAAAATTAGAAGAAAATATGAAATATCTCCTAGGAAAAACAACTGACTTGGAAAATAGATCTAGGAGAGACAATCTAAGGATTATTGAACTTCCTGAAAGCCATGATGAAAAAAAGAATCTAAACACTATCTTCCAGGAAATCCTGAAAGAAAACTGCCCTGAGATTGTATAATCAAAGGGCAAAATCACCATTGAAGGAATTCACCGATCACCTCCTGAAAGAGACCCCAAAATTAAGACCCCAAAGAATATCGTGGCTAAATTTCAGGACTATAGCACCAAGGAAAAGATTCTGCTAGCAGATAGAAAGAAACAATTCAAATACCGAGGATCAATAATTAGAATCACACAGGATCTGTCAGCCTCCACACTGAAGGATCGAAGGGCCTGGAACCAGATATTCCGAAGGGCAAAGGAACTTGGATTACAACCAAGAATATCCTATCCAGCTAGAATGAGCATTATCCTCCAGGGAAGAAGATGGTCATTCAATGATATAGGTGAATTTCACCTATTTCTAATGAAAAGACCAGATCTGAACAAGAAATTCGACATTCAAACACAGAACTCAAGAGATGCATAAAAAGGTAAAAAGGAAAGGACTCTTGAGAACTTTATTTCTACTACAGGGATACTTAAAGTTTGGGGGTATAATTAACTAGATATTACTTTGATAATATGAAAAAGAGAACTAGAGGGGGAAAGGTTGTCATACTTTGGAAAAGAGGGGAAAAGTGGTAAAATAAGATCTAAAAAAAAGGAGGTAAAAACAAGGTAAAATCTCTTGAAGAGGCAAAGAAAACCTAATATAATTGAGAGAAAGAGGGGAGGGAGTTGAGCATTGTGTAAATCTTACTTTCATCAGGTTGGGCTCTAAAAGTGTATATCAGACACTTGATTTCACATAGAAACTTGTCTGTTGCTAGAGGGAAGTGGGAGGGAAAGGAGGAAAAGAAAGGGATAAACTAATAGAAGGGAAAATAGAAGAATAAGGGGAAAGGAGTGAAAACAGGGGGAAGGGACCTAAAGGGTGGAGCATTGCTTGGGGGAGGGGGTCATCAAAAGCAAAGTACTGAGGAGGGGGGAAGGGAGAAAGGGGAAAGGAAAGGGGAAAACATAACTTGGG
>JAJPUD010004991.1:90780-122865 GCA_023553655.1 Myrmecobius fasciatus | reverse complement strand
TCTCCCTTTTAATTTTTAAGACTAACAATTTAATTTTCTTCTTTCCTTTTTCTTAGCAAATTAGCTAAAGGTTTATCTATTTTTGTTGGGTTTTTTTCATAAAACCAACTTTTAGCTTTATTTATTAGTTCAATATTTTTAACTTCCAATTTTATTAATCTCTCCTTTTATTTTTATAATTTCAAGTTTGGTATTTGATAAGGGGGGTTTCAATTGTTCTTTTTCTAGTTTTTTTTTTGGTTGCAAGCCCAATTCATTTATTTTCTTTCTCTATTTTATGCAAGTAAGCATTTAAAGATATAAAATTTCCTTTCAATACCAATTTAGCTGCATTCCACAAATTTTGGTATGTTTTCTCATTATTGTCATTCTCTTGGGTGAAATTATTAATTGTGTCTATGATTTGCTGCTTCACCATTCATTTTTTAGGATGAGATTATTTAGTTTCCAATTACCTTTTCGTCTATTTTATCCTGGCCTTATATTGCATTTGATTTTTATTGCATCATGATCTGAAAAAAATGTATTAACTCTTTCTGCTTTTCTGCATCTGATTTTGAGGGATTTTTGCCCTAATACATGCTTAATTTTTGTATAAGTTCCATGAACCACTGAGAAAAAAGTAAACTCCTTTCTGTCTCCATTCAATTTTCTTCAAAGATCTATCTCAACTAACTATTGTAAACATTTTGTTTACCTCCTTGAATTCTGTGTTTGAAAAAAAAATTTTTGTTCAGTTCAAGTCTTTTCATTAGAAATAGGTGAAATTCACCTATATCACTGAATACCCATCTTCTTCCCTGAAAGATTATGCTCATTTTAACTGGATAGCTTATTCTTGGCTGTAATCCAAGTTCCTTTGCCTTTCAGAATATCAGATTCCAGGCCATGGGTAATCCTTATTGTGGCTCTTCCGAATTAAAATTGTTTCTTTATGGCTTCTTGCAATATTTTTTCCTTGGTGCAATAGTTCTGAAATTTAGCCAAGATATTCCTTGGGGATTAAATTTTGGGGTCTCTTTCAGGAGGCGATTGGTGAACTCTTTTAATGGCCATTTTGCCTTCTGATTCTAACACATCAAGGCAGTTTTCTTTTATGATTTCCTCTAAGATAATATCTAGTTCTTTTTTTTTTCATCATGGTTTTCAGGAAGTCCAATAATTCTTAGATTGTCTCTTCTAGATCTGTGTTCCAGGTCAGTTGTTTTTCCTACAAAACAGATATTTCATATTTTCTTCTATATTTTCATTTTTTTGTTTTTGTTTGATTCTTGAAGTTTTATTGAGTCATTCACTTCCATTCATTCAGTTCTAATTTTTCGTGTATTATTTTCTTCAGTTACCTTTTTCATCTCCTTTTGCAATTGACCAATTGAATTTTTTGTTCATTGCATTCTTTTTCCATTTCACCGATTTTGTTTTTCCATTAATTGGTGTCTTTTTCATATCTCTTTTGTAGGGCATGATATGCATTTTCCATTCCTTTCTCCAATGATCTTATTTCATTTTCCCATTTTTCTGCTAACTCCCTTTTAGGATCCTTTATGCAATCTTTGAAGAAAGCCTTGTGAAATGGGGACTAGCTCATTTCTCTCTTTGGGGCTTCATCTGAAGTTGCTTTGCCTTTAGCAACCTCAGGATTTGAGGTCTGTTCTCTCTCTCCATAGAAACTCTCTATGGTGAGAGTTCTTTTTTTTTTGGTTTTTGTTTTTTATTCATTTTTTTAAAGGCTTGAGGTCTGTTCAATGCAAAGGAGCAACAACTGCTTTAATTTGCCCTGGGGCAGTTCTGCTGATTGTTTTACAATGCTGAGTGATGGTGACTGGGTTCAACATTCTTCAGGGCTCAGTGGTTTACAATTTGCCTTTTACAAAAGGCAAATCTGCCAAACCATCTACTTGCAATCAGGACAGAGTGGCCTAAGATGTTCACAGAAAATTCCCAGGGGTGTGGAAGCTACAACACTCTGTCTCCCTGTCCCAGCTTGTTGCCCTGGTCTCTCCGTGCTGCAGTCTGGGCTTGGCAGACTGTCCCCCTGCCCATTTGAAACAGACCTGTTCTGAAGTTTTTTCAAGTTAACTTCTTCTAGAAATGTGTTGTTCTCCAGATATTTGTGGATTCTTTGACTCATAAACCAATTTAGATAATTAATCTGCTGTTGGTTTGAGTGGTCAGAGAAGATCACAGAGAGTTGTTCTGCTGTCCACCATCTTGGCTCTGTCCCCCAAATTCCTTGTATGACACAAATATAGTTTTGCTACCTAAATCAAAATTCAACAGAGAGAAAAAAATATATAGACCTATTTCCCTAATGAATAGTCATACATAAATTTAAAATAAAATTTTATCAAAGGGATTACAACAACATATTACAAAGAACACATACTATGACCAGACTGGATTTATTATAGGAATGCAGGATTGGTTCAATACCAAAAAAACTATAAATATAATTGTCCATATAAATAACAATAATAACAAAAATAGTCATATGGCTATTTCAACAAATTCTACTCCTCATTAGCTTTTTTTATATTTTCTTTTAAATCACTCTCATTTCTCTTCCCAATTTCCCCCCACCTCTCTTACTTGATTTTCAAAATTTCTTTTGAACTCTTGTATGGCCTGAAAAAACTCTTAAAGGAATACAACATCTATTCCTGTTAAAATATATATTTAGAAGGAGAAGCCAAGATGGTGGAGAAAAGGCAAGTACTCAACTGAGCTCTCCCACAAAACCCTTTAAATAACAACTCTTAATAAATTTTAGAGCATCAGAACCTATAAAAAGGCAGAGTGAAACAATTTCCCAGCCAAAGATAACTTATAAGGCCAGCAGAAAATGTCCCTTGCACCAAGGTGGGAGTGCAGCACAACCCTCGAGAAGCTATGCCAGCACAGCCTAGCCCCAGCAAAATAGGAGTTGACCTTAGGACCTCCGAATCAGTGGTACCACTGATAGTGTCCAAACCTCTCAGTGCACAGACATGAAAGACAATTTGGAGGTTCAGCAGGAAAAATTTGTTTCACTAAGGTGAGAGCAAACCAGGACCAGACCTCAGAATAAATGAATCAGCAGTGATGGTGGCAACAGAAACAGCCTTTGATGGCCATGACTTCAGAAGTCTCAGCCCACAGACAGTAAGGGGGGTCAAAGAGCTGATCAGGAAGAGAATACAAGGGTAATCTTACTAGCACTGAGGCAGGACTCTGTTACTTTGCCCACACTCATATGATAACTTCAGATTGAGAAGGAACACTAGTACACTAGAACTTACAGCTACAGTGGAATGGGGACCCTCCTCATAGTTCCAGGCAAAAAGGAGTCAGGTTACTCATAAACCAGCATCTAGGCCTGGAAAGCAGTAAGGACACTTTTTCTTGGATCATACCATTTTGGAAAAACTGAAAAATTACAGATCCCTAGAAGGATCTCTGAAAACAACTGCACAAAACCCCTGTGGTTTGGTAGATAACACTCCATGTCCTGGAAACAGAGCCTTATTTTAACAAAGAGTTAAAAAAAAGCCAAGTAATACACTGGGGAAATGAGCAACCAACAGAAAAGATTTTAATCAGGGAAAGTTGCTATAATGACAAGGAAAATCAAAACACACACTTAGAAGATAACAAAGTCAAAACTATATTCAAAGCCTCTAAGAAAGATGAGAACTGGTCTCAGGCCTTAAAAGAGTTCAAAAGAAATTTTGAAAATCAAGTAAGAGAGGTGGGGGGGAAATTGGGAAGAGAAATGAGAGTGATTTAAAAGAAAATATAAAAAAGCTAATGAGGAGTAGAATTCCCTAAGAAATGAAATTTGCCAAATGCAAAAGGAGTTATAAAAGATCATTGAGGAAATGAATGTTTAAAAATTAGATTTGTGCAAATGGAAGCTAAGGATTTTATAAGAAATCAAGAAACATTAAAACAAAACCAAAAGATGAAAAAAATAGACAACGTGAAACATTTCACTGAAAAAGAACCAACTAATCTAGAAAATAGTTTCAGAAATAATTCTTTTTTTTTTTTTTTTTGCTTTTTGCGGCGGAAATTGGGGTTAAAGTTCTGACCAGGGCACCAAACTAGGGAATGTTATGTGTCTGAGACCAGATTTGAACTCAGGTCTTCCTGACTTCAGGGTTGGTGCTCTATCCACTGCGCCACCTATCTGCCCCTCAGAAATAATTCTTAAATTTTTAGTCTATCTGAAAGCCATGATCAGACATAGATGCTAGACATCATTTATTCAAGAGATTATCAAGGGAAACTGTTCTAATAATCAAGAATTGGATGGTAAATTGGAAATTGAATGAATTCACTGATCACTTCCTGAAAGAGATCTCAAGATGAAAACTCCAAGGATGTTATAGCCAGATTTCACAAGTCCCACGTAAAGGGACTTCTTGCAAGCATCCAGAAAGAAACAATTCAAGTATAGTGGAGCCACAGAAGTGAGGCCTGTCCAGTCCTTTACAGGGCTACTTTCCTCCTTTGGTGTCCAACTGATTCACTTAATTCTCACCTGTGGCTAAAAGAAGCTATAATGTGCACAGCATCTACACCTTGGTAAGCCATTTCAGCAGATGGGCTAAACTAAGTTGAGGGTAACCAAGGGTGTCTCAAAACCTTTGGTGATTAAGGGGGTATCTGCCCCGAGCATGTAAAGATTTCCTCAGTAGAATTTGTTCCAATAGCCATGAAGGTAGGTGAAGAAAGTGTTTTTAAAGTTTACAACTTGGTTAGACATCAACAACATCAAGATCATTCACTGCAAATTCAAGGCATCACCAGTCTGTCTTGCCACAAGACAGAGGTGGCTCTAGAAGAAAGACTGAGGCTGACAACTTTGTGCAACTCCGCTTCACTTAAATCTAATTTATTCATGAATCTAAAAAAAGGATAACACAAGATGTAGCAGCTTCTACATTATGGGATTAGAGAGTTTGGGATATGATATTCTGTAAAGCAAAGGTATTGGAATTACAACCAAAAATTACCTACTCTGAAAAAATATTTATGGGGAAAATGGAGTTTTTCAATGAAATAAAGGACTTTTTGGACACATGATGATGTTTTGTTTTGTTTTAGTTTTTTAATTAATGTTCCTTTTCTTTCTTTTTCTATTTTGAAAAAAAAATTTTAATTTTTTTTATTTTATTTGCATAACATATGTGTGGGTAATTCTTCAACAATAACCCCCACATAGCTTTCTGTTACAAATTTTTTCCCCCAACTCCCCACCCCTCCCCTAGATGGCAGGATATCCACTACATGTTAATTATGTCAAAACATTGGCAAATCGAATATATGTATACATATTTCCAAACTTGTCATTGTTGTGCAAGAAAAATCTTGTCTACACAAACGATATATCAGATAAAGGAAACACAATGTAAGCAAACATCAATCAAGGAGTATGAGAATGTTATGTTGTGGTCCACATTTCGCATCCCTCTCTCTGGGTGTATATGGCTTTCTTCAGTGAACAATTGGAGGTGGTTTGAAACATTTCATTGTTGAAGAGATATCCATGTCCATCAGAATTGATCGTCATATAGTACTGTTGTTGCCGTGTATAATGATCTCCTGGTTCTGCTCATTTCACTCAGCATCAGTTCATGTAAGTCTCTCCAGGCCTCTCTGAAATCATCTTGCTGGTCATTTCTTACAGAACAATAATATTCCATAACATTCATATACCATAATTTATTCAGCCATTCTCCAATTGAAGGGCATCTATTCAATTTCCAGTTTCTAGCCACTACAAAAAGGGCTGCCACAAACATTCTTGCACATGTGGGGCCTTTTCCTTCCTTTATGATTTCTTTGGGATATAAGCCCAATAGAAATGCTGCTGGGTCAAAGGGCATGCACAGTTTGATAACTTTTTGAGCATAGCTCCAAATTGTTCTCCAGAATGGCTGTATCCGTTCACAGCTCCACCAACAATGTATCAGTGTCCCAGCCCTCCCACAACCCCTCCAACATTCATCATTAACTTTTCCTGTCATTTTAGCCAATCTGACTGGTGTGAAGTGGTACCTCAGGGTTGTCTTGATTTGCATTTCTCTGATCAATAGTGATTTGGAGCACCTTTTCATATGGCTATAAATAGTTTTAATTTCATCCTCTGAAAATTGTCTGTTCATATCCTTTGACCATTTATTGATTGGAGAATGGCTTGAATTTTTATAAATATGAGACAATTCTCTATATATTTTAGAGATGAGACCTTTATCAGAACCCTTAAATGTAAAGATGTTTTCCCAATTTATTGTTTCCCTCCTAATCTTGTCTGCATTGATTTTGTTTGTACAAAAACTTTTTAACTTAATATAGTCAAAGTTATCTATCTGGTTTTCAATTAAGAGTTCCAGTTCTTCTTTGGACATAAATTTATTCCATCTCCATAGGTCTGAGAGGTAAAGTATATTACATTCCTCTAATTTACTTATAGTATCACTCTTTATATCCAGATCATGAACCCATTTAGATCTTATCTTGGTATGTGGTGTAAGATGTGGGTCAAGCCCTAATTTCTTCCACACTAGTTTCCAGTTTTCCCAGCAGTTTTTGTCAAATAGTGAATACTTATCCCAAAAGCTGGGGTCCTTGGGTTTATCAAAAACCAAATTGCTATAGTTATTGCCTAGTTTGTCTTGTGATTCTATCCTATTCCACTGATTGACTACTCTATTTCTTAGCCAGTACCAAATGGTTTTGATGACTGCTGCTTTATAATATAGTTTTAGATCTGGTACAGCAAGTCCACCATCGTCAGCCTTTTTTTTCATTAATCCCCTTGAAATTCTTGACCTTTTGTTTTTCCAAATGAATTTTGCTACTATTTTTTCTAGATCTGTAAGATAATTTCTTGGGAGTTTGATTGGTATGGCACTAAATAAGTAAATTAGTTTGGGTAGTATTGTCATTTTTATTATATTCGCTCGTCCTACCCATGAGCATTTTAAGTTTGAAAAAAAAAATTTTAAGAAAAAAACCTTCAAGCATTTTTAATGAAAAGATCACAGCTGAATAGAAAATTTGACTTTCAAATGGAAGATATAGACAATCATAAAAAAGTAAATGCTAAAGGGAAATCATAAGGGACTTAACACTATTAATCTGTTTACATTCCTATCAATAGATAGATAGATAGATATAATTAAGGAGTGAGAGAGGAATGTATTGGCGAAAGGGAAAGGGAGAGGTGAAATGGTATAAATTATTTGCCACAAAAGAGGCAAGAAAAAGCTCTTATAAGGAATTAAAAGAAAGATTGAGTGAACCTTACTCACATCAGAATGGTCTCAAAGAGCAAATAATATACATTCAATATGGGTATAGAAATCTATCTTACCCTTCAAGAAAGGAGAAGGGAAGGGGATAGTAAAAGAAGGGGTGGATGATAGAAGAGAAGGTATAAATAATAATTGTGAGAAGAACTTTGAAGCAAGTTTCTTTGGTGAAGGCCTTATTTCTCAAATATATAGAAAATTGAGTAAATTTATAAACAATATGAGCCATTTCTCAATTGATAATCAAAAGATATGAACAGTCATCAAATGATGAAATCAAGCTATTTATAGACATATGAAAAAAATACTCTAACTTACTGTTGATTGGAGAAATGCAAATTGAAACAATTCTGAGGTACTACCTAATTACTATTAGATTGGTTAGTGGGCCAGAAAAGGAAAAATGACAAATGTTGGAGGGAATATGGAGAAAATGACATTAATGTATGCAACATTAATGCATGGTTGGTAGAACTATCACTTGATTCAACAATTCTATAGAACAATTTGGAACTATGCCCAAAGGGTTATAAAACCATGAATATCCTTTGAGTTATCAACACTATTACTGGATATAAATCCCCAAAAGAGATTTTACAAAAAAACTTATAAAAATATTTATAGCAGCTGTATTCTTGGAACAAATAATTGGAAATTGAAAGAATACTCATAAATTGGGGAACGGTTGAATAAATTGTGGTATGTGATTTTGATGGAGTTCTATTGTGCTATAAGATATGACAAGCAGGATTCTCTCAGAAAAATCCGGAAAGTCCTCCTTGAATTCAAGCAAAGTGAAATGTCCTGTGTAAAAAATAATAGCAATGTTGTGGGATGATCATCTGTGAATTTTGTGATTTTTCTGTTATCAGAAATACAATGATCCAAAAGTATTTTGAAGGACTTATAATAAAAGTTATCCAAACCCAAAAAAAGAACTGATTGTGCTGAATACGAATTATAATATACTTCTTTTTTTTACTTTTTTTTTGAGGTTTCTTGGGAGGATGTGAGGGAAGGGGGTAAAGTTTGTGTTTTCTTTCACAATGTGATTTTTATGGAAATGTTTTGCATAACTTCACATATGCCTTTATTATAGGGGCAGGGGAAGGAGGAAGGGACAGAATCTGGAACTTAAAGATTTAAAAATAAATATTAAAATTGTTTTATATACAATTTATATCATTTTATAAAAATAAGATGCATTTAGAAAGCCCAGGAATAAACAGACTTTCCTTAAAATAAAAAGTATCATCTTTCTAAAATCAAGATTAAGTATCATCTCTAATGGGAATAACGTAGAAATCTTCCCATTAAAATCAGTGACAAAGCAAAGATGCTTATTATCTCCATAAGAGTTCAGTATTGTATTAGTTGAGAACTAGGCTTGAAAATGAGCAAACAGCAATAATAAAATTCTGACCAATAAAAGTTACTACAGTGACAATGAAGATCAAAACACACACTCAGTAGAAAACAATAAAATCAAAATCTCTGAAACCAAAGTCTGAAAGAAAAATATGAATTGATTTCAGGTGTAGAAGAGCTTAGAAAGGATTTTAAAAATCAAGTAAGAGGTAGAGAAAAATAGGAAGAGAAATGAGAGTGATACAAGAAAATCATTAAAAAAAGAGTCCAAAGCTTGGGAAAGGAGGCATAAAAAATATTGAAGAATATAACACCTTAAAAAACAGAATGGAAGAGGATTCTAGGAAGATGTCAGAGTAGATCAGAAAACTTTATGCTCTCCAAATTTCCTCCACAGAAAAAGATAGAACCTTGCTCAGAGGAATTGTAGAACCACAGAACTAAACAAAGTCAATGTAAAATTGTTCTTCTTGGACAACCTAAAAATACCTCAGGAAAACTATGGAACTACAGGGGTAGAGAACAGCCTTAGTGAAGTCCAAACACCTCCAGCCCAACTCTATAGACTCATCAAAGAAACAAACCCTATGAGCAGTTGGGATTGCAAGGTGGCCTCTTCTTGGAAATTTACATCTCACAGTAATGGGCCTGATGATCGGATAGAAAATTGAAGAACCTTTAACTTTTGAGGAATGCCAAGCACAGTTGTACTAATCAGAAGCATCCACAGTTCAGTTGCTATTGTAAGAAAGAAGGAGCCAATATACCCCATGTGAGTATAGTAGCAGAAGGGCAGCGATCCTGTTGATGGTGGACACTTGAAAATGAGCAGAGTCCCTGGTTTTAGTTTTAAATAAGAGAGGACAGCTATAGTTTGCATCTACTGGGCAATGGAGTGATTCTAATCACACACATAGACACATACACACATTGTCTCATACAAGTCAAAAAAGGAAAAGTAAATATAAAAGAAACTAATGTGGAGAGGACAGGTAGTCCTGAAACCTTACTCTCATTGGGAATGGGGTAAAGAAGAAAGAATATGTTGAAGGGTAAAAATGTCTTCTAAATTCAGAAAGAAATAAGAGGACATGGGCTTAGAATATGAATGGGATGTACTTATCCATATGTGAATATAAATATGACATTTTTTATAAAAAGTTAGAATTGAAGTAATAGTTATTTTTCATAGGTAAGTAAAGTTAATATAATTTTAAAATTACAATTTAAATTATCTAATCTATTTACATAATACCATCCCATTAAATTATTTTAAAATATTTTGCTGGGTTAGAACTCTCTCAAATAAAACCAGATCAAGCCTCTAAACTTGTTTTGGAGTGACAGAACCCACAAATATTTGGAGTGTAACAAATTTACAGCAGAAGATATTTTGGGAGCAGTTCAGGAAAGACCTCTCTCAATTGGGCAGCATAAATATGCTATTGCCTGTAGAGGAAGCTTGGAACAATCTCTCCTTTGGCCTAAGAGCAGACACAACATTTAAAAATGAGCAAAAAAGCAAAAGCAAAAACAACAAAACAAAAATAACAACAAAAAAGCAAACAAACAAACAAACCCTGAGGACATTAAAGGCAAAACATCTCCAGATGAACTTTCAAAGGGTGATATGAGTTGGTCTTCATTTCACAAGGCTCTCTTGGAAGAATTGAAAAAGGATCTTAAAAGAGAGTAAGAATAAATATGAGGAAGGGAAACGAGAACTTTGCAGGAGAGTTTGGAAAAGGAAACAAATTATCTGAAGAAAACTCCTTAAAAACAGATTTAATGAAATGGAAAAAGGATACAACTCCTTACAAAATAGATTTGACAAAATGGAAAAAAGTTATAACTCCTTACAAAATAGATATGAGAAGGAAACAAATTCGTTGAAAAACAGAATTTGTGAAATGGGGGGAAAAATGCAATGAACAGAACACCTCATTGAAAAGTTCAATTGGCCAAATGCAAAAGGAGATAAAAAAACTAACTGAAAAAAATAATTCAATAAAAATTAGAATTTAACAAATGGAAGTGAATGACTCAATGAGACTTCATGAATCAGTCAAACAAAATCAAATAATAATAATAATAATAGAAGAAAATGTAAAATACCTCATTGGAAAAACAACTGACCTGGAAAATAAATCTAAGTGAGACAATCTAAGAATTATTGGACTTCCTGAAAACTGTGATGAAAAAACAAAGCCTAGACATCCTCTTTCAGGAAATCAAAGAAAACTGCCCTTGTGTCCTAGAACCAGAGGGTAAAATAGTCATTGAAAAAATTCACCAATCACCTCCTGAAAGAGACCCCAAAATGAAAACTCCAAGGAGTATTGTAGCTAAATTTCAGAAGTACCAAATCAAAGAGAAAATATTACAGTGAGAAGAAAACAATTCAAATATTGAAGAACCACAATTGGGATTATTAAGGATCTAGCAGCTTCCACTTTAAAGGATCAAAGGACATGGAATCTGAAATTCTGAAAGCCAAAGAAACTTGAATTGCAGCCTAGAATCAACTATCCAGCAAAATTGAGCATTCTCTTTCAGGGGGAAAGATGGACATTCAGTGAAACAGGTAAATGTTATTTATTTGTGATGAAAAGACCAGCACTGAATAGAAAATTTGATCTTCAAATGCATAAGTCAAGAGAAGCATAAAAAGATTAAAAGGAAAGAAAAAAACTATATTTAAAAGATTAAAAAGTTTACATCCCTATATGTGAAGATATGTTTAACTCTTTAGAACTTTATTTTTATTAAATGTATATTTAGAGGGCATAAGTATAATTTACTTTATTGTAATAATATAAAAAAAGAATCAAGGGGTGGAAAAGGGATTGTATTGGAAAGAGTGGAAAGAAGAGGTAAAATGGGATAAATTACATCATATGAAGAGGCAAAAAAGATGTATTACAATTGAGGTAAAGAAGGAAGGGGGGTTAATGTTATGTTAACTTTAAACTCATCAGATTTGACTCAAAGAGAGAATATTGGACTTATTTAGTTTGATAGAGAAGCTTGTCTCATCCTATAGGAAAGCAAGAGGGAAAAAAGGAAAGAAAAAGGGAGGCTAATAGAAAGGAGAACAGAAATAGAAGAGGAAAGGGATGAGAAAGGGGAGATGGGCTGTAAAAGGGGAGTATTGTGTGAGGGAGGGAGCAAAACACAGGGAGGGAGGGAAAGGGGAAAAGAAAAGAGCGAAGTATAACTTGGGGAAAATAAGATGGTGGAAAATATAACCAGTCATTTTATCTGTGAATGTGAATAGGATGAATAGGATGAATTCTGCTAGAAAATGCAAGCAAATAGCAGACTGGATTAAAAGTCAGAATCCTACAATATAATGCTTACAGGAAACAAATTTAAAGCTAAGTGATACATACAGAGAAAAGGTAAAAGGCTGAAGCAGAATCTGTTATGCTTCAGCTGAAGTAAAAAAAAAAAGCAGCTCAGTTCAAGTTTGAAAAGGGTGAAATTTTTACCAATGACAAGCAAATTAGAGCAATAATTAGGAACTAATTTGTCCAAATGTATGCCAATAAACCTTATAATCTAAGTGAAATGGATGAATACTCATAGAAAAGTAGATCGTTCAGATTAACAGAGGAGAAAATACATAAATAATCACATTTTAGAAAAAACAGTTGAACAAGCTATTAATCATTGAAAACTGCCTGAAAAAAAAAAAAATCTCCAGGAACATATGGATTTGCAAGTGAATTCTACCAAACATTTAAAGAACAATTAATTCCAATATTGTGAAAACTATTTGGAAAAAGTTAGGGAAAGAAGGAGTCCTACTAAATTCCTATTATGACACACACATATGATGCTGATCCAAATCAGGTAGAGTCAAAACAGAGAAAGAAAATTATAGAACAATTTCTCTAATGAATATTGATGCAAAAATCTTAAATAAAATATTAGCAAAGAGATTACAGAAAGTTATCACAAGTATAATACGTGATGAACAAGTAGGATTTCTACTACAAATGTAGAGTTTGTTTAATATTAGGAAAGCCATTAGCATTTTTTACTATATCAATAAACAAACTAACAGAAATCATGATTATCTCAGCAGATGCAAAAAAAAAATTTGAAAAAATTTCAAACCCTATTCTTATTAAATTCCTATTAAAAACACAAGAGATCATAGGAATAAATGGAGTTTTCCTTAAAATTATCAATAGCTTCTATTTAAAACCACCAGCAAGCATTATGTAATGGGGATAAATTAGAATCATTCCCAATAACATCAGAGGTGTTGCCCACTATCACCATTACTATTCAATATTGTATTTAGAAATGTTAGTTTTAGCAATAAGAGGGGGAAAATTAAAGGAATTGGAGTAGGTAATGAAGAAACCAAATTATCACTTTTTGCACATGGTATGATGCCATATTTAGAAAATCCTAGAGATTCAACCAAGAAACGTCTAGAAACAACAATTCACAACTTTAGCAAAGTTGAAGGATATAAAATAAATCCACAAAAGTCATCATCATTTCTATATGTTACCAACAAAGTCCAGCAGCAAGAGATACAAAGAGAAATTTCATTTAAAATAACTGTAGATAAAATAAAATATTTGGGAGTCTACTAACAAGACAATGTCAAGAACTATATGAACACAATTACAAAACATTTTCGATACAAATAACATCAGATCTAATCAATTAGAAGAATATGAGATGCTCATAGGTAGGCTGAAACAATATAATAAAAATAGCAATTCTACCTAAATTAATCTACTTATTCAGTGCCATACCAACTAAACTCCCCAATTGTTTTTACAAAACTAGAAATAATAATAACAAAGTTTATCTGGAATAACAAAAGGTCAAGAATTTCAATGGAATTAATGAAAAAAAATGCAAATGAAGGTAGTCTAACTGTACCAGATCTAAAATTATATTATGAAGCAGTGGAATCAAAACCATTTGGTGCTAGTTAAGAAATAGATTAGCTGATCAGTGAAACAGGTTAAGTTCACAAGATATAATAATTGAAGACTATAGTAAATTAGTGTTTGATAAACCTCAACTTCTGGGATAAGAACTCACTATCTGACAAAAATTACTAGGAAAATTGGAAATTAGTATGACAGAAACTAGGCATTAACTCATACCTAATATCCTATTCCAAAATAAGGTCAAAATGGGTTCATTATTTAAACATAAAAGTGATACTATACACAAATTAGAAAAACAAAAGAGAGTCTACCTCTCAGATATGTGGAGAAGGAAGGAATTTTTGGCCAAAAAAGAACTACAGTACTTTATGGACTGCAAAAAGGATAATTTTGATTATATTGAGTTAAAAAGTTTTTGTGCAGACAAAATCAAAGTAGAAAGATTAGAAGGGAGGCAGTAAACTGAGAAACTTGTCTATATCCAAGGGTTCTGATAAAGGTCTCATTTTTAAAATATATAGAAAATTTATTCAAATTTATAAGTATGCAAGCCATTCTCCAATTGATGTGATCAAAAGATATGTATGAACAATTTTCAGATGAAGAAATTAAAACCATTTCTAGTCATATAAAAATGTTTCAAATCACTATTGATCAGAAAATTCAAATTAAGACCACTCTGAGGTACTACTACACACCTCTCAAATTGGCTAAGATGACAGGAAAAGACAATGATGAATGCTGGAGGGGATATCAGAAAATTGGGACACTAATATATTGTTGGTGGATTTGTGAACTGAGCCAACCCATTCTGGACAGCAATATGGAACTGCTACAAACAGTTTTTGAACGTGTGGGATACAGAAAATGATGCTGACTTTCCCTCAGAAATGTTTTAAATCAAGCCTCTGAACACATTCTGGTCCAACAAAACATACAAAGAAATGGAGTGAAACAATTTTCTATTAAATATAGCTTGGAAACACTTCAGAAAAGGTCAGTCTCACTTGAGTGAAAGGGGATCACAGTCCAGCAAAGATGGTGTCTGAGAATGCTAGTAGGAGGTTCTTATATACAGCACAGCCCAGCAAACAAAGCCAATTAGTCCCAACTCAACAGGCTAATGACACAAGAAACTCAAAATTTCCATGTCTAACCCCAATGCAAAAGGCAAATTGCCAGCCCTGGAAACAAGGCAATAGCAAGACCAATTAGGCCAGGCTACCCCAGCTCAAGGAGCAAATCATCAAGTTCCTGAGACCCCATAACTCAAGCAAGTGATCATACTTGTTTTTTCTAAGGATCAGAAGCTTGTCGACAGTGCTCCCTGTGCTCCAGAAGCATAATCCAACTTTAAAGGCCACAAAAAGAGGCAAAAAAATATGAGCAAGAAACAAAAAATAATCTTAACCATACAAAGCTACTATGTTGACAGGGAAGATCAAAACATCAGCTCAGAAGAGGACAACATGCCCATATACAAAAGTTCAATGGGGAGATATGAATTGATCTCAAGTCCCAAAAGCCTTCTTGAAATAGCTCAAAAAGGATTTTAAAAATCAAATAAGAAAAGTAGAAGAAGAATTGGTAAAGAAATGAGAGATAAACAAAAGATAAGTCAACAGCTTGGAAAAGGAAGGGAAAAAATTGACCGAAGAAAATAATTTAAATATAACTGGCCAATAAAGGGGGGAAAATATACTGAAGAAAACAAGTTCTGCAAGCAGCTAGAAAGAAACAATTCAGATATCAAGGACACACACTATTACACATGGATTAGCAGCTTCCACATTAAAGGATTGGCAGACCTAAAATATGATATTCCAGAAGGCAAAGGAGTTTGCATTACAACAAAGAATCAACTACCCAGAAAAAATGAGCCTAATCTTTTAAGAGAAAATGTGGATATTAAATAAAATAGGGGACTCTCAACCATTTATGATGAAAAGACCAGAACTTAATAGAAAATTAGATTTTCAAACATAAGACTCAAGAGAAACATAAAAAGACAAACCCAAAAGGAAAAAAAAGATATTATTTAAAAGATACATTGTTTACATCCTTATTTGGAAAGACACTTTGTACTCTTGAGAGCTATATCTTTATTAAAGCAGTTAGAAGGGGTATACATAGACAAAGGATGTGAGTATAAGTTGGTAATATGGTAATAACAAAAAGAAATTAAGGAATAGGAAAAAATGTACTGGAAGAAAAGGAAAAGGGAGGCAAATGGGGTATATTGCATTACATGAAGAAGAACAAAACCCTTTTACAGTAGAGGGGAAAAAATGAAGTGAAAGAGTATTATTTGGACTTTAATCTTGTCAAGGAAGGAATAACCTACACAGTTAGGTATAGAAGTTTATCTTAAGTTATAGGGAAATAGGAGGAGAAAAGGGAAAGGAAAGGCAGGGTGTGATTAAAAGGGAGGGCAGAAACAGTAAAGGAAAGGGGAAATAAAAGGGAGAGAGGATAATCAAAGGGAGAGCAGACTGAAAGAACCAATGGTCAGAAGCAAAACACCATGGAGGAGGGACAGGATGAATAGAGAGAAAAAAAAGCATAAACCCGGAAGAAAATAGGATAAATACTATCATATGTTGCTTACAAGAAACTCATTTTAACATGGAGCAAAAATAAAATACTGGAGCAGAATCTATTATGTTTCAGCTGAATCCCCCAAATCCAGGGGTAGAAATTCTGATCTCAGAGCAAAAACAAAAATATATCTAATTAAAAGAAATGAAGAAGGAGCCTATATCTTGATAAAAAAGTACCATAGACAATGAAACAATATCAACACTAAACATATATATATATATATATATATATATATACCAAATGTATAGCATCCAAGTTCCTAGAAGAGAAGTTAAATGAGTTAAAAGAAGTAGACAGCAAAAATATACTAGTGGAGGACCTCAACTTCCCACTCTCAGAACTAGATAAATCTAACACAAAATAAGTAAGAAAGAAGTTAACGAGGTGAATAGGATTTTTAGAAAAGTTAAATATGATAGATCTCTGGAGAAAATAGAAAGGAACATATTTTTTTTCAGCAATATAAAGCATATACAGAAAAAACTGGCCAAGTATTAGGGCACAAAAATGCAGAAAGTTGGAAATATTAGATATATCCTTTTCAGATCATGATGCAATAAATATTACTTGCAATAAAGGGTCATGGCAAGATAGACTCAAAACTATTTGGAAATTAAACCATGTATCTAATTTTAAGATTAAGAATGTGTAAGTCAAACAATAAATCATAAAAACAATCAAAATATTTCATCCAAGAGAACAACAATATTGAGGAAACATACTAAAACTTATGGGATGCAACCAAAGCAGTTCTCTTTCTGTGTATGTAATATTATGTTTTAAAATTAATTTAATATTTTTGCATTTCTCCAGTTGCATTTAAAGCAAAAATTTTATAGCTTTTTTTTAAAAGCTTTGAGTTCTAGATTATCTCCCTTATCCACACTCTCAGGCCCCATTAAGAAAGCACACATGAAGTTATGCAAAACATTTCCAGAAAAATCATGTTGTTAAAGGAAACACAGATCTGCCCTCCTCAAGAAAAAAACTCTTTAAAAAAAGTTTTTAAAAAGAGATGAAGTTTCTCTTGTGCACCAAAAGAATTGCATAAATATGTTTTTACATATTGGATTTAATATAAAAGAAAAAGAGATAAGGGCAACAACAACAAAAAAAGAGATGGGGTGAAAGATATAGCACGCTCTAAAATCTACAAAGAACTAAGGTAGGGATGGGCATTTGGGGAAGCAAAAGGTGAGGGAAAAAGATAAGGGAGGGATTTTTGGATGGGGGGAGATAAGTAACAGCTAGGTAAGTTATGGAGCATAATTTAATTAAAGAGGCAGCAAGGACAGGAAAGACATGTGTGTGTATGTATTTCTTTTTTTAAATCATTTTATATCTTGTTTCCCCCCAATTGCACTATAAACTTCCATTTACACAATTTCAAAATAACTAAGTTTGACTAGATGTTTTCATAAGACACTTCCAGTGAAATAACAATCCTATGAAACCTTTTATAGTTACTGGCTGAAATTTTTCAAATTAGATTAATCAGAAAAATTATTTACCTGGTTTTCCTTTTATTTTAACAGAAAAATGAAATTCAAGGCCCTCACTTTTTCCAAATGCTGCTATAAAGTAGAAAAATAAATTTAAAATTAAATTCATCTCTACCAGAATAAGTTATGCTAAAACTTAGTAGCCATATTTTCCAAAATGTACATAAAATTTACTCAGTATATATTAAATTACCATGTTCATTTTCTTCTAATACATTATGCATTTTTACGTTCAGCCTAGAGGGTCACATAAAATATGAACTGGATAAAATTCATGTTGAAATAGTACTTATATATACCTTTTCATATTCCTTAGAATGCATTCATTCTGAGATTTCTGATTTCTGAGATACTGGGAGATGGACTGTCATGTAAATTTTTCAACATATGTGACTAACTTACTTTTTTCCGGCAGTAATGCACAATTATGCTGAATAATCTGTAGATCCTGGATGAAATTGTGAATGTATAGAGGTATGATACATGAAAGGCAAAAGGAGAGATCTTTCATTCATCCTGAAAGGTTTGCCCTTGAATTTTCAGACATCTAAAGAATCAGATACTAGTTTTTAGGTCAGCTCCCACTGTGCCCAAATAAACTTTGCTATCCCATTGAATAATATGAGAACTAATTTCTTCCTATAAATCTAAAATTAGTAGAAAGTATAGCACTCAGCATGAAAGATGTTGTTTGTTCTATTTATATATTTCTCAGTTCTTTGCATCAAACCTTATGATGTATATCACTGCATGATCATAGGAAGCAGGACAGCAAAGTAGAAGTGATTTCAAGAAGTTCAAAAATAGCAAAGCACTGAAAATAATCAAAGTACTGAAAATACAGGCCAATTCTTCCATCATTATTGGAGCACTACTTTCAATTTGAAGGCTTCTAGTTCTGGTGTTATGGTCTGGTAGCCACATTGCCAAAAGTGACAATTACAAATTATTCAGCAAGGCAAACATTTACAAATTAAGTGGTAAATCACATAAGATGATAGTAGAATCAGTGAATAGCATTTGAATTGAATTAACAGTTCTTTGTAAGTGCTTTGTAAATCTTAAAACTCCATAAAATGCTTGTTATTATTGCTATTATAGATGTACTCATATATCATAGATACTAAATACATATATATTATATATCATAGTCATTTAAGATGAATTATGATTCTTTGACAATTATGTATTTGTTAATGTATTTGTTAATAATGTAATTTGTTAATAATTTGTTAATGTTAATGCATTATTTAAGTAAAATATTAATTTATTAAAATTATTTCTCATTTATAAATAATTGTCTGTTTCCTGTATCACTGCATCCATTTTGCGCAAGTATTATGCTATACTACATCATTAAGGATTTGACTTAATCGGTTCTGCTACTTCCTTCAGTGATAGATATCAGTCCCTCTCTATTTTATAGCCTTCAAGAGTTGTTATAGTCGAGGTAGCTAGGTGGCACAGTGGATAGAGCACTAGCCCTGAAGTTAGGAGGATGTGAGTTCAAATCTGGCCTCTGACACTTAGCACTTCCTAGCTATGTGATGCTGGACAAGTCATTTAGCCCCAATTGTCTTAGTAAAAAAGAAAAAAGAAAGACTTGCTATGGTCAACAAACTTCTCTCATGCACATATAAAAATTATATATATATATATATATATATATAAAACTATACAGTTAAGAAAAATAACAACATATTGAACAAGTTTTCTAACTACCTCATATTAAGTAGGAAGGGGATATGTATTGGATGACATGAATAAGGTAACAAGATCATCATTTTAGAATTGAAAGGATCTCCATAAATCTTAGCCACCTGCCTCACTCTAGCTATGAGGAAAATGAAACTCAGAGAGAAGTTATATATTTAATGTCAAACTGTTAGTAAGTAACATATGAAATTCAAATCCAGATCCTCTTACCAATCTAATATTTTATTACATCATACTTCTGTAATATCACTTCGCAAATGTCATCAAAGCAATTTTTTTATCTTTCTACACTAAGTTAATAAATTATTTCTCCCAGATAGTACTTCAAGGATGGCTTGGTTACTTTGAATATGATAAACTAAAAATCAATACATAAGATTTCATTAGAAACAAATATGTGTTACAGTCCTGGAAACAATCACCAAGCATGTTGAAGATACATTCTGTAAAATAGAATTTCTCTTTATAAAAACAAAACAAAGCAAAATCCTGACCTAAGCTTAGTCAAAGAGCTTAGAACATGTGTTTTGTTTTTTTTCCTCTCCTTTGAAAAAGAAAAAAAAATAGAGAATGTAATCAAATAAAACCCATCCTAATACTGCTGAAGTCTAGGAAAAAATAATAATTATAGATGTTCCATTTTATAATCCTTTCATCAGTAAAATGAGGGAAATAATTCCTCCCTGCCTAACTCCTAGGGATATCAAATGAAATAGAGTACCTAGGTAGTGTTATTATCATTATTATTATAAGAAGAGATACATCACTAGGTTCATAGAAGAAATAATTTGATCAATTATATAACAAAATTCATTAAATCATGAGTCACAAAATTACTTTTAAAATCTGTTTCATCTACTCATGTATCTGTGTATAAATGGTTTATCTTATATGCACTGAATTAGGATTCCAACATTCACCTGCCTTCCAAATCCTTAACATGTCAAGTATTTTTTTTTAATTTTTATTTTATTTGAATAACATATGTGTGGGTAATTCTTCAACAATAACCCTTACATAGCTTTCCGTTACAAATTTTTCCCCCCAACTCCCCACCCCTCCCCTAGATGGCAGGATATCCACTACATGTTAATTATGTTAAAATATTGGCAAATCGAATATATGTATACATATTTCCAAACTTATCATTGTTGTGCAAGAAAAATCTTATCTACACGAACGATATATCAGATAAAGGAAATACAATATAAGCAAACATCAATCAAGGAGTATGAGAATGTTATGTTGTGGTCCACATTTCGCATCCCTCTCTCTGGGTGTATATGGCTTTCTTCAGTGAACAATTGGAGGTGGTTTGAAACATTTCATTGTTGAAGAGAGCCATGTCCATCAGAATTGATCGTCATATAGTACTGTTGTTGCTGTGTATAATGATCTCCTGGTTCTGCTCATTTCACTCAGCATCAGTTCATGTAAGTCTCTCCAGGCCTCTCTGAAATCATCTTGCTGGTCATTTCTTACAGAACAATAATATTCCATAACATTCATATACCATAATTTATTCAGCCATTCTCCAATTGAAGGGCATCTATTCAACTTCCAGTTTCTAGCCACTACAAAAAGGGCTGCCACAAACATTCTTGCACATGTGGGGCCTTTTCCTTCCTTTATGATTTCTTTGGGATATAAGCCCAATAGAAATGCTGCTGGGTCAAAGGGTATGCACAGTTTGATAACTTTTTGAGCATAGCTCCAAATTGTTCTCCAGAATGGCTGTATCCGTTCACAGCTCCACCAACAATGCATCAGTGTCCCAGCCTTCCCACAACCCCTCCAACATTCATCATTAACTTTTCCTGTCATTTTAGCCAATCTGACAGGTGTGAAGTGGTATCTCAGGGTTGTCTTGATTTGCATTTCTCTGATCAATAGTGATTTGGAGCACCTTTTCATATGACTATAAATAGTTTTAATTTCATCCTCTGAAAATTGTCTGTTCATATCCTTTGACCATTTATTGATTGGAGAATGGCTTGAATTTTTATAAATATGAGACAATTCTCTATATATTTTAGAGATGAGACCTTTATCAGAACCCTTAAATGTAAAGATGATTTCCCAATTTATTGCTTCCCTCCTAATCTTGTCTGCATTGATTTTGTTTGTACAAAAACTTTTTAATTTAATATAGTCAAAGTTATCTATCTGGTTTTCAATTAAAAGTTCCAGTTCTTCTTTGGACATAAATTTATTCCATCTCCACAGGTCTGAGAGGTAAACTATATTATGTTCCTCTAACTTGTTTACAAAATCACTCTTTATATCCAGATCATGAACCCATTTAGATCTTATCTTGGTATGTGGTGTTAGATGTGGGTCAAGCCCTAATTTCTTCCACACTAGTTTCCAGTTTTCCCAGCAGTTTTTGTCAAATAGTGAATACTTATCCCAAAAGAACATGTCAAGTATTAAGGTTAATCGGCCACAGGTTAATTAGTCAATAGGTTAATTAATCAACCAACAAACAAAAGCCTACTATTTTTCAGGTACTGCTCTAAACTCTGGAGATATGAAGACAAAACCAAGATGGTCCCTGTCTCCAAAGAACTTATATTTTATTGGGGAAACATCTGTACGTAAGCAATTGCAAAACACATACAAAACAAATTTTAACAAGGGAACATCAGCAACTAGGGAGAATCACAAAAAGCTTCATGAGGAGGTGGCTTTGGATGGAATGCACAGTGCAAGAAGGGAAAGGAATTGCAATATTATTGGCATTTTACTGTTAAGAAAACTGAGGCAGACAACAGTTGAATGATTCTGAACTAAGGGGGCACTGAACTAATAAGTGATTTAGACTAGGTTTGAACTCAGGTCTAAGGAGATGATCAAAATAAGATTATGTCAATAAGCTTCAATCAAAGGATATAGAAAAGTCTGCCCCTTTATTTGGTAAGTGAATTAGCTAAGTGTAAAATTCTGTAATAGATCTAAACTATCTTCATCATAGCTCATTTCTAAAGACACAGAAAGGGTACAAAGAAAAAATATATTTCACTGCAGGAGTGCCTGGGAAAACCCTTTTAGATCTTGGAGGTGTGAAACACTTGACTGTTAACACCAGGAAATGAGGGAAGACAAGTATTCATGATAGCAGTGGTCACACTTTTACAGATTCTCAAAATAGCAAAATATTATTCATTTCAATTCCATTTTTTTCTTCAGAGTGAAAGCAAAGAACAAGTTTTAAAATATAAGACCCAGCATAGTTCAGTTTTCTCTGAGAAACTAGAAAATATTTATCAAAGACTGACTTTTTTCTTAATAAAATCTTTCCTGAATGAAATTCATTATATATATATATATATATATATATTGCTTTTTGCTGAGGCAATTGGGGTTAAGTGACTTGCCCAAGGTCACACAGCTAGGACATGTCTGAGACCAGATTTGAACTCAGGTCCTCCTGACTTCAGGGCTGGTGCTCTAACCACTGCGCCACCTAGCTGCCCCCATTATATATATTTTCAAATTATTATTTTAAATTAGTCATCTTAATCCATGTAATTTTCATCTTTTACCTCTTTTTGCCACCCCTCCTATCAATCCATGGCTGAGTTCATAGACAAGAACCTCATATAAAGCAACAAAAACAAATAAAAATCAAAACAGTTTCTCCTACTTACAAAGTTAGCCATGCTACACTAATGGCCAATATACAATGGAGAAAGAAAAGGGAACACTTGCAAAAAGTTGAAAAAAAATGTCTTGGGAGTAAGGCTTTCTTGTTCTGGGAAAATACAGGGCACTTTTATGTGCTGTGTTATAGGACAATATACTTGTCAAGGCACTGAAATACCCTGGCTATTTCTGCTACCAGGATGGATCTTTTTACATTAGCTAATTACAGGGAAGAAATTAAAAACTGGAAGACATTAAAACATATTAAATATTATGCATAATGAATTTATTTCTGTACTCTGTGTAGTTTGTAATAAATGAGAGAAACTCAAAAAAAAGAGATAAAATTGTAAAACAGAAAGGAGCTTTAAATTGGGAGAAGAAATGAAGTACAATAGTCATAATGTCCTAGTCAGGAAAAGATCCTAAATTATACGTTAGACTAATAGATCAATTCTGCCCCAGAAATTCAGATTGATACTCATTTTGGTCAGAATTGATTTTTTTATGATTGAAATAACTTCATTTTGTCATGGTGCCCGAAGTTTCCAGTATATAATTTATTCATATATCAGTAAGAATGATATACCTGAGGTAAAGATTCAAAAACAGTTATTGTAATACATTTAGCCCAGGCAAAGGGTAAAGAAAAACTGTACAAGTGTGATGTTTGTGTGAGTAAAGAGAAGGTGACATATATGAAAGAAGTTATGAAGGTAGAAATAAGATTTGACAAATGATACATTATGTAGGATGAGTAAGTTTATGTGAGAAGATGAGAATGACACAGAATAATAGCCTGGGAGAGTGGGAAGATGGTAGTGATCATTCCAGCAATAGAAGAAAGGAGAATTTGAGGATAAAAAATATTGAATTGGGGGGGGGGCATGTTGAGTTTGAGAATAAAACAGGTATTACAATTTGAGATGTCCAAAATCAGTTGAGTATATTGCAGCTCAAGATAGACAGTAGGGCTGGATATACATATCTGGGAATCATCTGTATAGAGATGATAATTGAACCCAGGGGAGCTGATGAGATCATTAAAAGAGACAGTATAGATGGAAAATAGAAGATGGTCCAAGACATAGTTTTGGTAGTTGTCCAAAATTGGTGGACATGACCTAGATGAAAATCCAGGAAAGAAACTGAGAGAAGCAGTTGAATAAATGGGAGAAAAACACAAAGTATAGTGTTTTGAAATTCTAGAGAAGAGACTTAGAAAATTATTTTTTTAAATCTAATTTCAGGACCATAGTATAGGAAGAGGCAGAAGAAGTCATCTAATCCAAATCCTGAAGCATTCATTACCACATACTTTCCTGTGAAATTAAGTATCTACTTTGCTTTTCATCACCAAAGGGTTCACAGAGCAGAAAGAAAACATCACTGTTACTACCACTGACATTCACTCTGCTCCAGCCCTCGACTCTGCCAAAGTCTTACTCAGAAATGGGAACTGAAGACTTCCTCAACATAATTGTTGTCTGGTTGCATTTTCATTAAAATTATATTGCGATGGAACAGAAAGGTGAAGTGAATGTCCAGATCTAGAAATCTCCATAAACATATGACCTTTCCAATCACAATAACCACCTTAATTACCACTGATTTTCCCATACCCTTCTCTAATCACATTCTTACTATTTTCTTAATTCATGTCATTAAGAATTATCATGTACTAAGAAGAAGCAGAGGATAATGAATCAAGAACTGGTCTTACAGCAAGGAAGACTTAGATTCAAAATTTACCTCAGATAATTTTTTTTAATGTGGGCAAACTGCAGAGAAAATTATTTATATTGGTAGAAGGAATTTTTTTCATTTGAGATTTCTCAATACCAATGGAATCACAGGTTTAAACCTTAACTTACCCATATAATTTGATCAGGCAAAATCCCCTTTTCTATTCCTTTATCTATAAATTCAGTTCTGTCTAGCTCAATTCTACCTCTGCCCCAGTCTCTGCATATTCTTTTATCAACACCTTTAAATTCTCTCCAAATTCTAAAATTCTGTGACAATGAAAAAGTATTTTTAAAGCAAAAGAATGAATTTTTAAAAGTAATATAAATATAAGAAAGTAGTGGAGTGCTTTAGGAGAAGATTGCAAAGAGGCACAGGGAAGAATGGTGCTTATAGTCATCAAAAAAGAGCAAATTCCTACAATGCCAAATTCAGGCAAAATGTCAGGTTGCAAACTTATGCTATTTCCTTTCAAAGTCAGCCCAGAAAACATTTTAGCCAACAAAAAATTGATATCCTTTCCAAATGGAGAATCATGTTGCCCATGAGCTACATCAGTTCAGAATATAAAATATTTGTAATGTACTCTAGAGAAGGCTAATGAAAGATCATTCATAGAATCACTTCATAAGACAGTGAAAAGGAATGGAAATGAAAATAAATCTCTAGAAATATTGGTTTCAGGCACTCATAAGGCCACACCATTCCAAGCCCACACATGGATGAAATTGACAAAAGCAGCTCCTATTCCAGTGACAACTGAGAAATTGGAAATTAGCAATTTAGCTGCATTTTTGCAACAATTTGTTTTTTTTTTATCATTCTTGATAATGGAGCCACCAGATTTGGATCCAGTTATCTTGGCTCCTATAAGAAGTATAAATGGAACTTGAAGCAGTTAGGTAGAATACCTATTCAAATTTAACAGTCACCAAGATGACTGATCTCAGAAACAAGCAGTTTTCAAAGCATTGAAGGTTTTCTTACAAGACATCTCAGGATGAGGGTGGTTCTAAAAGAATGGAATAATTTCAGACAATATTTTTATTCCCACTCACCCAGAAAAAGTAATACAGAAAATTTCAATAGTTAGTTACCCTTTCACCTACTGAGTCACTTCATAATATCTTAATCTTTATGAGAGTCATCATCCTTCATGAAATTATAAGAAGGAATCAATTCAGCTTTTACTAATGATTCTCCACAGTAGATCACTTCATTCTAGTCATACAAATGACTGAAATCAATATTGAATATAATATTCTTCTGTATTCATTACATTGATTAAACTATTTGACAAAGATTGCTACATATCACACTGTTGTAAAATATTCCATGATGCATGTATGTATACCAGAGAGGTTTGCTACTATTTTGGAAGATGCCTTGCAGAAAATTCCAGTGGTTTTCCTCTGGTCTACAGATGAATGTGCTGATTGCATTAAATCTCAGACTACTGTGTCCCATAATTTGTCATCACTCTGTCGTCAGCACTAATGTTGGTAAATAAATTGAAATTATTTTTTACTTATACTTTTTTGGCAAATACTTATCATGAGTATTATAATATATATTTATCAAATACCCCATGAAATAGCATATCTATGCCACCTTTAGCCATATGGAAAAATTCCTTTCATTAACTATTCCTAATCTTTCCTTCTTTAAGGAATATGTGTGATCCATCTTTCCACTTAGCTACAACTCACTTTCTTTTTGTTATTTCACTTATAAGCAATAATGTCATGATTCAATCCCTCCAATACTGTATCCTCTCATTAGTGATAGCCAAGGATCTCAAATATATAGTATAAATGAATTTTGTCAATGATATAAAAACTGTGTGAATCTTAACATCTCTGCCCTTTTCCCCACTACTCTGTCACCATCATGACAGAACTAGAAGGATAAGATTACACAGGAATGAAGTTCACATTTTATTTTTTCTCTATTTCATGGGTTGTTATGGCCAAAAATATTTCATAACCAGATGGCCAGTTATTAGTGATTTATCTTTCAATAATAAGCAGGGTTTGTCTTTGGAAAACACATTTGCCCTCTTCATAGGGCTGTAGTCAAAGCTTTTCCAACATGGTAGAATCTTTCAGCACTTGAATTCCATTGGCATAATACAAGATTTTACAGTCACTTTACACCATGATGAAGCATGAGAGTAGGAATTTGTGGGTTATTTATTATATAAAATATCACTAACTAGTAATAACAATAGATAATGTTTATATAGCTCCTTAAGGATTATAAAACTTCTATCTGTTATCCCTTTCAATCCTTGAAATAACATATTTTATAGATATGAAAATTGAAGCAAAATAGTTGATTTGTTCAGGGTTACACAGATAATAAATTTCTGAGGCAGTATTTGAACTCAGGTCTTCCTAACACCAATGTCAGTACTCTATCCATTAGACCATGTAGCCAATATAGATGTTTGGGACAAATACTGCAAATAGTAAATTTAATTTGACCTAGTATTTACTACAAAGATAAATGGAATAATTTTGGAAATTTGTGCAGTACCTTTAATGATCTTTAGTTGTTAATTAGTGCAAAAAAAAAAACAAATAAATAAAAGCCTTTTAAATGCAAATATTTTCCTAGGGGTAGTACAATTGTGCATCTTAGAGCATCACTATATCAAAAAAGTCAAATGAATAGGTCATTTGAAGGGTGATGGAGAGACAGATGACAGGCATATGTAGGCCATAGAGTACTGATAATGTATGCACAAGCAGTGGGATGTGGACTAGCCAAAAATAATTCATACCCTGCCTGAATCCATATCTGGTAGCCAAAAATGTAAAAGGATAGAGGCAGAAGCCTCTACCAGGTTAGAAAGTTCTTTTCATGGAGCATCTATAAAAGAGAATGGATAAATAATTAAACAAGATGAAAGATGCAGATGGGTTGCTATCTGCACCAAGGAAGGAAATACTGACTACTGACATCACAGAATTATTGAAATACTATGTTAAAAAGTTCCATTTTTCCTATAGGCCACTGGCCAAATGCCTGTCTGCCTGTGATAATTAGTCTTTCCCAGAAAAGCATAGTGAATAAGAGAGTAGTTAGTTGGATAGGTGATTTCCATGCATTTCATTTCATTAGAAATGGAAAGATGATACTACATTTCATTCTGATACTTCTGAGAAAGAAGAATTGAATGGCCTCAGAAAATAAATTGTGATAGATTTTTGATAAGAATAATCTAATGTTATAAGGTCTGAGTGCATCTTTGTTGTGCCATAGTACTATATAATCCACAGTCTAATTTTTTTTCAATTTAATTTTTTAAATGAAATGTTTATCTGCTATGTTTCACTGGGTGACTAATCATCTGGCACAGATAACTAACTAGTTTGGGAACACTACACATGAGAACCCTCTGAGGAGTTTTCTCCTCATACTAAGAATAAAGTTGTTGAGTTAAGACTATAATTAAGAAAATAAGATCAATAAATATAATAACATGTGTACCTATAGTAATGATAATTTATTCTACTTGTATGTCAACAAATTTTGGATTTGAAATTATCTTCCTCCTTTATTGAGTAGAATCAAAATGAAAAATCAAATGCTATTTTTGACCTATAACAGTGGTTGGTTGGTTAATTTGTTTTTTTTTTTTCTTCTCTTGATTTTAAGTAGCCCCAGAGTGTTTTCTATAGAATGAGTATTTTTTAAATATATTCCCATTCACCCAAAAGGATTGCCCTAGGAAAATATGAGTCTTTTATGAGGAATTAAATATAATTATTTTACACTGCCATAAACAAAACAAAAAGCAGGAACTCTGAACAGCATTTCATGCACTCTCAGTGCCTTGTCTGAAGTGCTAAAAGGATCAATGTAATAAAAAACTAAAACAAAACAATCCCTGAAAGGCTGTAACAGAAGTATCATTTGCAGACACTTAGAGGATAGTTCTCAAACTCTTTTCCTGGGTCCTTGTGAGCTACCCAGAACCTTTTCCAATGATAGAAAGACCTCTTAGAGTCTATTCAGTGCCAGATCTTCCCATCAAGTCTCATTTCTCTCTTAATTCTGTCTGTTTCAACAATTTATACTCAATACTATAGCTAGTTTCTTATTTCAAGTAGATTGAGAGTTGTTGACATTGCTTTTACTTTGGAAGAAGCTCTATTCAATTCCTAAAATACAACAGTTAAACTGTAATGGCTAGAAATGAAAGTAAGTGTATTGTTGTGGCATATTACATATTTGTTGTTCAATCATTTAGTCATGTCTGACTCTGTAACTCTCTGGACCACATCATGCCAATACTGTTTATAGGGTGAAGACACTGAAATTGGTTGCCCTTTCCTTCTCCAGTAGTTTAAGGCAAACAGTAATGTGATTTATGCAGAGTAATACAACTAGTAAGTGTCTGAAACTAAATTTGAACTCAGATCTTCCCATCTCTGGACAAAGTGCTCTATGTATCATGTCACCCACCTGCCAGCTTGCAAATATGATTATCATTTTCACATTATTTTTATCAACAAAAGTTAAATAATTTAAAGCTAAATGCCTTTTCATAAAATTTAGACCTTAGAAAATTTTGTTAAAATATATTTGACATTTTGCAGCTCTAGTTTTATATACAACAAATAAAGGATGATTTTTCAGGGAAAAAAATCAGAGTTTTGGAATTAGAAGAGCCCTGAAAGCCATTTGGTTTAGCTCAATAGCAGTTAAGTGGTAGAGGTGAGCACCAGACTGGAGTCAGAAAAGACTGAATTCAAATCTGATCTTAGACACTTAGTAGTTATGTGACCCTCAGCAGGATATATCCTTACTTTTTGGTGAAAGTAAAATGAAATTTTATTTGAAAAGAACGTTGCACACCTTAAATGGCTAAATAAATGCTCTCATTTTTGTTGTTAATTTTTTTTTATTTGTCTTTAATGTATATCTGATAAATTGTTGTTTGGCATCTTCTTTCTGAAGCAATCTAGTTTTCTGAAGCAATCTAATTTCATGTTAGAAGTTCATTATTAGAAAACTTCCTGTATTAAATTAAAAATCTAAATCCTAGTAATTTCCATCTGATAATCCTATTTATTTCCACTAAAGATTCACTTACCACCTTATTGAATTCCATATATTTTAAAAGACAACAATCTTATAAAATATATGGAATTAAACATCCCATTACAAATTTCATTTTTAAAATTACATGTGCCTTTTACAGAGAATCAAACAAACATGATATAGTAGGAAGTGAATAGGATTCAGTGTCAGAAAACCTGGTTTCAAGCCCCAGCTCTGATGCTTACTATGTAATGTGAGGCAAGTCATTTAATCACTCTGGGTCTCAGTTATCTCACCTGTGTGAATTGAAAATAATAATACTTGTACCATAGAGTTATAGTAAAGAAATGTTTTATGAACTATAAAGTATTATATAGATATGTATTCTAGTTCCCATAAAATATATATTTCCCTTTCATTGAGTTTATTTTATTCAATATACATTCTCTTTTGATCTTTTTTTTCCCCTTTTCTTTCAGTAATAAAAAATAACATATCAAAGCTGGAAGGAACCTGAGAAGTATGTTAGTCCAAATCAATTTGGAAAAAAAAAAAGAAATCCCCTATAGTGTATCACTGACAAGAGTCTATCCAGCTTCTATTTAGAAATATCTAGCAATAGTGAACACACTTTTTTTTTAGGGTAACCCACTCCATTGTTGGATAGCTCCAACTATTCAATTTTTTTGTTAAATTGAAGTCCTTACTATTGTCTACATGCTTCTTAGTTTTAGTATGCTTTATCTTTCAAGAGATCACAATTTCCTGGATGATATTCAGTAGATGAAATTAGTTTTCAAAGATGTTCCAGAAAAAAAAAAGAAAATTATTATCTCATCTAAAGTGAATATGATTATATTGTGATCACTCTCTCAGGGAAGCTGCCCATAATTATCTCCCAAAACAATCCTACTCTACTACTTAGGGCCAAGTCCAGTGTATATATAATGTTAGTACTAATGTGAGTACTTAGAGGTACTACAGTATGATTAATTAAAAAAAAACCTGAGAAATAAGAAAACTGATCATTACTCTCACTTTCACCTTTTAGCCTTTGAACTTCAACTTTTCCTTTGCAAAATACAAAATTTAGACTGGATCATTTCAAGTTTCTTATTTCACTAATCCTTTCACAAACTAAACAACATTGTGGGGATAAAGTTTGTTGATGTTACAAGTATCAGTAACCTGACAATGTGCATTCCCAGAAAGCTACAGGAAACATTTCCAATTTTTGTTAAGCCTTTTTGCATTTAAAAATCCAATTTTTATTAGGCTACTTGGCCCTTGACCAATGATAATTTTCTTGGCTCAAGTCTCTTATCTGTGCTCCACCAAAATCTATCCTTCATCAGGAATCCAAATTCCCAAGTCACCAAATTAAGGCAAATTCTCTTTTTAGCAAAACTGAGAAACAAAATATTCTTTGAATATTCTATTATGATAGAAAATGATATTCTTTTATGTCAAGAAAGCTCACAGTACCTAAAATAGCCACCACCTCATCATCCTGTATAACTTCGAGGGATCCTGATACCACAAAGCAGAGGGCATCCACACTTTCTCCAGCATGGTAGATGAGGTCTCCTGGAGCACAATGAATTGTTTGGAATTCCACTGCCAAGGCGCGTAGGCATCCATCACTGGCCAGTCGGAAGGCAGGATGCTCATTAAAAACTTTGCGGTTCAGATGCACACAGATATCTGCTCTCATGTCCTTTGGACAAATGGAGAGGACCTGAAGATAGTGAAATATAAGAGAGGTAGAGAGAGAAAGAGCAACAGAGAGAGAGAAAGAGAGAAACAAAGACACACACAGAGACAGAAAGAGAATAAGAAAAAGACAGAGAGACAGAGACGGAGGCATAGAAAGAGAGAGACAAATGTGGACAGAGACAGAAAGAGAACAAGAGACAAAAAAAAAAACAGAAAGAAAGAGACAGAGACAGAGAGGGGTGGGGAGGGAGAGGAAGAGGGAGACAGAGTCAAAGAAACAGAAATGGACAGAAACAGCAAACGAAAAAAACAACAGAGAAACCACAACAGAAAGATAGAGATAGATAAAGAGTTATGCAGACAAAAAAGATGAAGAAGTAGGGGGAGAAAAAAGGAAATCAGAGAATATGAAAAGATAATACAGGAGAGGAAAGGAAATAAGAGAAGAGAAGAGAAGAGAAAAGAAGGGAAAAAGAGAAGAGAAGAGAAGAGAAGAGAAGAGAAGAGAAGAGAAGAGAA
>JAJPUD010004991.1:67277-90770 GCA_023553655.1 Myrmecobius fasciatus | reverse complement strand
AGAGAAGAGAAGAGAAGAGAAGAGAAGAGAAGAGAAGAGAAGAGAAGGCCACATCACAAACAGGGATAAATGTCTAAATATCAAAAACATTTTATAACAGAAATATCACTACCTAATATAATTTTTCTACTTCATGTTTTAAAAACTCTTTATACCTAAACATATATCCAATTATATGCATTTAACTTCCTGTTAGAGGTGAATTCATATTACCTACCTAAACAAGGACAGCATACAGCAGAAGTAACTTGGCATGCTGACACTGCCTGACATTGTGTGACTATCTCTTTACTTCCTGCTATGTGCAAGAATTCTTTCCCCTACAAGATGAATTGCTATCTAAAAAGTAAAAGGGTATTTACAAGCACCATGGAGGGCTTATGCAGCTGGGAATGTCAGCAAGAGAGGCATTTTTTTTTGCAACCAAAGCTAAGAATGTTCTATTCTCTGGCTTCAAAGGACTATCAAGGGCAAAGGTAAGAAGAAAACCATAGTCAACTTTTAGAAGAAAGAGCAAATGGGAGGTCATACTTAGAAAATGGAATCAGTGAGAAGCTGACCTTTATTGCTTATAGCTCTCAGCTAGGAAATTAGATACCCGATAAAAATGAAGATCATATTTAATTGCAGTCATAAGAAGGTAAGGAAAATAAAGAGGTTATCCAAAAGAGGTTATCTCTCGGTGAACTATTCCTATCATGACATTATCTTTTTATTTATTTTCAAATTTTTATTTATTAGATTTAACATTCTTTTCTTTTAAAATTTTGAGTTCCAACTTCTCTCCCTTTCTCTCACTACCCTAACCACTGAGAAGGCAAGCAATATATCAATTCTAAATATGGAATCATGCAAGACATAGTCTATATTAGCCATAATTCAAAAAAAAGCAAAACATAAAACAAAAAAAGATTATACTTCAGAGCTCATCATGGATGGTGGATAGCATTTTTTCTTCATGAGTCCTTTGAAATTGTCTTAGGTCACTGTATTGATCAGAGTAGTGAAGTTTTTCACAGTTTAGTATCATTAAAATATTGCTGTTACTGCATACAATGATCCAGTTTTTTTTTTCACTTCAGTTTGCATTAGTTCATATAAATCTTGTTATATTTTTCTGACACCAACCTTTTGTAATTTCTTAAAGCACATTAGTATTCCATTACAATAATATGCCAGAACTTGTTCAGTCATTCTCCAATTTTTTGCCACCACAAAAAAGAGCCACTATAAATATTTTGATATATATAAGCCCCTTTCTCTTTTTTTCTGATCTCTTTTGAAGTACAAGCCTAGTAGTGATGGATTAGAGGATGGGCACTATTTTAGAATTCTTTAGAAATAGTTCCAAATTAATCTCCAAAATGGTTGGACTAGTTCACTAATTCCACCAACAACTCATTAATGGATCTTTTTTCTCTCTTCATCTGCCTCCAGCATCCGTCTTTTTTATAGATGTTGGATGGTAGCTTGGAATTGTTTGAATTTGCCTTTTTCTAACAGTGATTTAGAGCATTTTGAATATGAATATAGAGATTTTTGATTTGTTTCTGTAAATTTCCTTTTCAAATCCTTTAATTATTTATCAACTGGGAAAGGGCTTCTATTTTTTCCATAAATTTGATTCAGTTTTCTAAATATTTGAAAAATGATAGATACCCTTTTTAGAAAAACACACTGTAAAATGTCCTGATTTAACTACACTGTTTATAATAGCAGTGGACAAACCACTGGACTTGGAATCAGGAAGATTCATCTTCATGAGTTCAAATATAGTCTCAAGCACTTACTAATCATATGATCCTGATCTTATCCCTGTTTGCCTCAGTGCTTCATTTGTAAAATGAACTGGAGAAAAGTTTGCCTTCTGAGCTGAGACTAGAAGCTGCTCCATTGATTTGCTCCTCTACTGAGGCAGGACTGAGGGTTTTAGTTGCTGATTTGCTGTGATTAAGACCCTCTAACTGGCTTTCCCAGAGACTCTCTGAGCTAGGCTGAACACCTTTTTCATCCCAATGAGACTGATTCAAGCTCAAGCAGCTTCCTGATTTTAACTCCAGAACTTTACCCCCAGAACTCCTCATAGTTATCATTACAAACTGTTCATTTCCTTTCATGCGATTTTCCTGTTTATTCTTGTCAAATATCTGTTTTTAAATCCAACTGAGAGTGTGTGTGTGTGTGTATGTGTGCCTTTTCTTTGTGAGAAAACTTGTCTCATTCATCTTTTCCCTTCCCACTTCTCCTAGTTCATTCCTCTTTTTCATTCCTACATTTATTTTTTGGAGATCATCACAACCTAATCAACTCCCATTCATGCTCGCTGCTTCTAACTGCTCTAATATTGATTGATAAAGTTTTTAAGAGTTTTATATCTCATCTTTCCACCTGAGAACATAAGCAGTTTAAATCTGTTAAATCCCTTATTATTAATATTTGTGTTTATCTTTTTATGCTTCTTTTAAGTCTTCTGGTCAGATTTTTTCTATTCAGCTTGGGTCTTTTTATCAGAAATGCTTGGAAGTCCTCTATTTCATTCAATACCCATTTTCCCTTTGTAGGATTATTCTCAGATTTGCTGGTTAGGTTATTCTTAGTTGTAATTCTAGCTCCTTTGTCCTACAGAATATCAAATTCCAAGTCTTCTCCTCATTTAATATAAAAGGTGCTAAATCTTGTGTAACCTTGACTGTAGGTGCAATATATTTGAATTGTTTCATTATGGCTACATGCAATATTTTCTCCTTGACCTGGGAGCTCTGAAATTTGGCTATAGTATTCCTGGAAATATTCATTTTGGAATCTCTTTCCAGAAGTGATCAGTAGATTCTTTCCATTATTATTTTACCCTTTGGATCTAATATATTTTGAACAGTTTTCCTGCATAATTTCTTGAAATATGATGTCTAGATTCTTTTTTCTTTATTTTTTATTAAAGGTAGTCCAATATTTCCCAAAGTATCTCTCCTCAAACTATTTTTGTTCTTTTTCTACTAAGATACTTCACATTTCTTCTAGTTTATTTTTTCATTCTTTTGATGTTTTTTATTTCTTGAAGACTCATGGATTCATCAGTTTTCACTTACCCAATTTTAATTTTAAGAAATTATTTTCTTCAATCGGCTTTTGTATCTTTTTTATTATTGGGTCAATTCTGCTTTTTGAGGAGTTCTTTTATTCAGTAAATGTTTATACTTCCATTTCCATTTAAGCTATCCTGTTTTTAAGAGTTCTTTTTTTTCAGTGAATTTTTTGGGATTTTAAGATGATATTGTCTTCAATATGTGTTGTGCCTCATTCACCAAGCTATTAATTCTCTTCTCATAATTTTCTCATACCATTCTCATTTCTTTTTCTTATTTTTCTTTCACTCTTTTTACTTTCTTTAAATCTTCAGGAATTCTTGCTGGATCTGGGCTAAATTAACATTTTTGAGGCTTTTCTTAGCATTTTCACATTATTGTCTTCTTGTGAGTTTGAATTAATCTTCCCTACCACTATAGTAGCTATATATGACTAAGTTCTTTTGTTGTTGTTATTGTTTGTTTATTTCCCTAGCCTATTTATTCACTTTGAACTTTATTTTGAAGTTGGACTCTACTTATCAGGTGGTAGTAAGACACTGTCTCAAGCTTCAAGTTTTTTGTGCTGTTCTTTTCAAGTCTAATTCTGGGAATCTGAAAATTCTCAGTACTTCCAAAGTTGTGTTATCCTGGGAGAGGTATGATCATTGTTCTTCTGCTATGCTCTCTGCTCTTTATCCAGCAAGTTACAAATAATAGCCTTTCTTTTAACCCTAGAACTAGGACCAGATACCCTGCTCTCTTGTATTAACCATAAGCACTTCTTGCATCTTGAACTGCAACTTATAAATGTATATGGGCAATAGAGCTGCCAATCAGTGTCAGAAAAAGATCCCCATAATATCTTTCTGATCAGTTGTCCAACTCTTTATCATCTCAGGATTGAGAGCTCCCAAATGTGTTGCTGATGGTGCTATAGCAGCTACCTCCAAGCCGAGCAATAGTGTTGCCATCATATTCCAGATCTATGCAAACTTCTCTTGTGGATCTTATAAGTTATCTTAGCTGAAAAAAAATCCCTTTGATTTTTTTTTTACTTTGCTGCTCTAAAATATGATTTGAAATGGTATTTTAAAGATATTTGGAGAATAAGGTTGAGAAAATTCATAAGGATCTCTACTCTACCCACGCTGGCTCACTTACTTCTAATGTAAATCCCTCATTCTCCTGCTTGTCTCTGTTTCTCTATAGACTGAACCCTTTCTTGTAACAAAGAAAAAAACAATTAAGAAACAACATCTGATACAGAGACCTCACTTAATATTGTAGCCAATAGTTTTCCCCCAGTTCTCTGTCATTTGGGAGAACTAATAATTCATTAGCTTTTTTCTGTCTCTTTAATTGGCTTTTCCCATCAGAATTCAATGATCATTATTTCACTGATCTTTTAATTTATGTTGTTGTGGTCATTGTGTTCATTATAATGTATTTTGACTGTATCTCCATATAAATTTGTACAAATCTTTTTGAATTCTTATTGGTCACATATTTCTGCACGATAATATTATATTAAAACAATCTGCAAGGGGCAAATAGGTTGCTCAGTGGTTAGAGCACCAGCCTTGAAGTCAGGAGGACCTGAGTTCAAATCTGGTCTCAGACACTTAACACTTCCTAACTGTGTTACCCTAGGCAAGTCACTTAACCCCAATTGCCTCAGAAAAAAAATCTGCAATAAAATTTTTAGCAATACCCCCCAATTGATAGCCCTCCCCTCTTTCTTTCTAGTTTTTTTTTGCTGTAATAATAACTGTTGCTTATAAATATTTTGCTATATATTGGACTTTGTCTTTAATTTCCTTTCAATACATGGCCAATAGTGGGGTGGCTAGATAAAGGAGTATGAATAATTTAGCCTTTTTCTTTTTGCATAATACCATATTAAAATCCAGAACCACTTCACAGCACCAAATCAAATCAACAAATATTTTAAGCATCTATGAGCCAGGCATTACGATAATCACTGGGAATATGAAGAAAGGCAAAAACGGTCCATCTCAATAAGGAGCTTACAATCTAATGGAGAACACAACACGCAAAGTATGAATAAACAAGATATATAAATTATAAATTAGAGCTATTCCTAGAGAAAAGCACCCAAATTAAGGAGGATTAGAAATAATTTATTGTAGCAAGTGGGATTTCAGTAGTTTGAATTGAAAGCCAAATCACAATGCAGAAATGAAAAGCACTCTAGGTCAACAGCCAGTGAAAATGTGGAGTCAAAAGATGAAGTCTTTTGTGAGAGAAACCACAAGGATCCCAGTTTCACTGGATCAAAGAATACATGGAAGAAGGAAAGTAAGTTAGAGAAGCCGGAATAGGGTAGGTTATACAAAGCTTTAAAAACTAGAATGCCATTAGTATGTCTATATTTCTACAGTCCCTCCAATATTAGATATTGCAATCATTTTTTATCTTTACAAATTTTCTTGGTGACAGATGAAACTTCAGAATTGTTTTAATTTGAATTTTTTTCTTCCTAAGGTTTATTGTTATTACTTGGCCTTCACTACAAATGAAAAGCTACTATCTTTTATCTATGCAAGAAATTTGAATTAACCTAAGAACTACATGTTAAATTGCCCTTCAGATTCCCTGCCTTAAACTGAATCATATGATCACTGAATTTTAGAATTGGGATTTCAGCAGCCATCTAGTCCAATTTATACCTGAAAAAGAATGTCCAGCCCAAAATATTCAGCCTCTGCTTGGAGAACTCCAATAATTGTATCCTACTTTTGTACATTTCAAATTGATAGTGATTCAAGATTAAAGTTGCCTCTTTTGGACTTCTACTCATTGCTCATTAGTTCTGCCCTCTGAATTCAAAGCCATATTTAATGCAACAGTCCTTCAAATAATTGAAAAATTATCATGTTACTACTGAGTCCTCCTTTTATAAATTAAACATTCCCAGTTGTTGGTTGTTTTTCTTTTTTCTTTTTTTTTTTTTAAATTCATCTCCATTTGTCATGGATTCAGAATCCTTCACCATCATGATGAGTCTCTGGATACTTTTCAGTTGATCAATATATTCTTATGGTAAATTGGAATTAGGCCAAAGGCAATCATGGGGGCAACTGGCATGAGCCAGAGGAGAGATAACCCTGAATGATCTAAAGAACAGGCAGAGAAGATGTTGTTGGGAGCCATCAGGAGGGCAAGCATCTCTCCACAGAGAATTTAGGAGTGACCTACCTGCCCCTTAGGATGTTCATCAGACACAAGAAGACAAGTGTGCAAGCTACTTTAAGCAAGGTTACACAGTCCTTAGAAAGGAACCACATTAAATAAAAACACATGAATGAATCAATAAACATTTATTAAGTATCCACTATTGGTCAGATAATATATCAATTGCTGTGAATAAAAAGAAAGCAAGAGATAATTTTTGCTCTCAAGAAGCCCCCAATATAAGAGGGGAGATAATATTCAAATAGTTATGAGCAAACAAGGTAAATACAGGATAAATTAAAAATTACCAATAGAGAAAAAGCATTAAAAATAAGAAGGTATAAGATGAGCTTTCCTTTAGATAATGGTATGACTCTAAATGTTCAGTTTCAGTTACATCATAAAGAACTCAACCACATAAAGAACTAGGACATTTTTAGAATTCTCACCTGTGATTTCAATAAGTTTTACAGCAGTTATACACTGGTAAACTATCTCTGCAGACAGGCTAAACCATGTAGAAGGTTGCAGCAAGATAACTATAAATATGTATACATATATTGGATTTATCATATATTTTAGCATAGCATATATTGGAATGCTGACCATCTAGGGGAGGGGGTGGAGAGAAGGAGTGAAAATTTTGGAACAGAAAGTTTTGCAAAGGTCAATGTTGAAAAATTATCCATGCATATGTTTTGCAAATAAAAAGCTTTAATAAAAAAAAAAAAAACAAAAACCATGTTGAGGGTAACCAACAGGCCCCATCAGTAAATTAGTTGGGCAGCTAGGTGGCTCAGTAGATAATGCCCAGAGATTCATTTTCCTGAGTTCAAATCTAGTTTTTAACACTCACTGGCTATGTTACCTGGGCAAGTCACTTAACCTTGTTTACCTTAATTTCTTCATCTGAATAAGGAGTTGGAGAAGAAAATGGGAATATCTATGCCCAAAAAACAAACAAACAAAAATGAATCTTTTAGATCTAATAATAATAACCCATATGATCAGACCAATAGAGATTACAATGGGACTCATCTCCCTATTCATGAAAGCTATGCCTCTCCTTGAAACCCAATTCTCATGTTTTCTTTTTCTTTTTTTTTTTGGTTCATTCAAATTCAAATTTTCAATTTACTAAATCTCAAGATTCTTAAAATGAGTACAATTCATTTAACATTTCCTCATGTTATGTATTTTATTTTGCTTTTATTTAATTATCTCTGTGGTTCTTTATTATGAATATTATTAAGTAGTTTCATGCAAATGAAATCCTAAAGGCAATACTTTTATTTATGCCTATGAAAAACAATTATCTTTGAAAAAAATAAGTGACATTTCTTCATTTAAAATGAAAAAGGCATTAGAAAAGAGTAAAAACTATTTCACATTAAAATATGGCTTAGAATAATTTAATGGGGCAATGGATAGCCCTGTTTATATCATTCACCTTGTGAGATTTGTTTTAAGATTCATTTTTGTAACAAAATTATTTTATTCCTTTTTAATCCCTTTCTTTAGAATTCATGCCACAAATAAAATCTGAGCCTTGAAATTTCTGCCTCTTAATGACACACCAAAAAGGCTTTCTCTTACTTAAGTATTTGAATTTTTCTTTCAGCTCTCTCCTGGCAAACAAACGAACTCATTTATTATTTTGATTGATGGAAGGTACTTGCTGTCTGGATGCTATAAACTAACACATTAAACCCAAGTGATGAAATATAACAAGTAAAGGCACACATAGTAATCACTAGTAAAATCCCCTTCTAGCCCTAGAATCATGGCAGGTGCTGTAAATCATCCTGTCCTTGGCAGAGGAAGCCAAGAAAATGTAAATGTTCTTTGGGCGTGTGGGTTTGGTACTTTCCCTTCTGAAAATGAGTTAAGGATTGTCGTAGTTCATAAAAGCCTAAATAAAATTTGGGGGCAGGCATGCCAGGTTAAAAACTGTCCAAAATATATTAGCTCCAAAGGATAAAATAATAATGGAAAGGATCTACTGATCACCTCTGGAAAGAGATACAAAATGAATATTCCCAGGAATACTATAGCCAAATTCCAGAGCTCCCAGGTCAAGGAGAAAATATTGCATGTAGCCATAAAGAAACAATTTAAATATTTTGCAGCTACAGTCGGGGTTACACAAGATTTAGCACCTTCCATTCAATGTTGGTGTCCTTCGAAACCAGAAACATTAATGCTCCACTCCACCCTGAAAGTGGGCATAGCTAATGAATTTCCAAAATGTCTGGTCCTGTTCCCAGTGCAAACACAGGGGTTCCTTGTAATCCCTTTCTGACTAATTGTCTAATCTCCTTGCTGTCTCTGGGCTGAGAACTCCTAAAGCTTCTGCTATTACTGCTGTAGCACCATATCCAACAATCACCATTGCTGTTGCTTCTGTGTGCTTTTTGGGCCAGCCCTTGCACTAGTGTCATAGATCTCTCCTTCCTGCGTCCTAAGTTATCTCGGGATGTAAAACTTTTTTACATGTGACACTACTCCAAAATTAGATTTGAGTCTTAATTTTAAAGTTATTTAAAGGAAAATGTTTGGAAGAGCTGGGATCTAGTGCCTCCCCTATCTGCCATTTTGACTCCCATCTTTATAATTATATTTCAGACTTTGCTTTGAACTAATTGTTACTTCAAGCTGATTAGAAGATATATGAATGGGAACTCAGATATAATTTTGAATAGGCTTATAGTATACCAAAAATGTAAAGTAGCCTGTCTGAGAAACAACAGTGGTGAAATATGGATAGATGAATAGGGAGATATGTATTCCTTTATATCAAATTCTGTTATTTCTAAAATCAAATTTTACTAATAGATTACACTCAAATAACTTGTCAATTAAGAAAAAGTCATCTTATGGAGAAGCCACTTCTTTTTTATAAATGATTATTTTTTTCAATTAATCAGCATATTTATTAAGGTCAAACTGTGTGACAGGGATTATGCTAAGTATTGGAAATAGACAGATAGATTCTTTGTTATAGGAATAGCAAATGTAACTTTAAATATTCATAGGAAGCAAAGAATTTATCTCGGATAATCATAGGATCATAGATCTAGAACTGAAGGAGCTTCAGAAACCATCTAGCCCAAATTTATCTTTTCATAGGTGCTCCAAATCGCTATTGATCAGAGAAATGCAAATCAAGACAACCTTGAGGTACCACTACACACCTGTCAGATTGGCTAAAATGACAGGAAAAGTTAATGATGAATGTTGGAGGGGATGTGGGAGGGCTGGGACACTGATGCATTGTTGGTGGAGCTGTGAACGGATACAGCCATTCTGGAGAACAATTTGGAGCAATGCTCAAAAAGTTATCAAACTGTGCATACCCTTTGACCCAGCAGCATTTCTATTGGGCTTATATACCAAAGAAATCATAAAGGAAGGAAAGGGCCCCACATGTGCAAGAATGTTTGTGGCAGCCCTTTTTGTAGTGGCTAGAAATTGGAAATTGAATAGATGCCCTTCAATTGGAGAATGGCTGAATAAATTATGGTATATGAATATTATGGAATATTATTGTTCTGTAAGAAATGACCAGCAAGATGATTTCAGAGAGGCTTGGAGAGACTTGCATGAACTGATGCTGAGTGAAATGAGCAGAATCAGGAGATCATTATACACAGCAACAACAGTACTATATGACGATCAATTCTGATGGACATGACTCTCTTCAACAATGAAATGCTTCAAACCACCTCCAATTGTTCACTGAAGAAAGCCATATACACCCAGAGAGAAGGATGTGAAATGTAGACCACAACATAACATTCTCATACTCCTTGATTGATGTTTGCTTACATTGTGTTTCCTTTATCTGATATATCTTTTGTGTAGATAAGATTTTTCTTGCACAACAATGATAAGTTTGGAAATATGTATACATATATTCGATTTGCCAATATTTTAACATAATTAACATGTAGTGGATATCCTGTCATCTAGGGGAGGGGTGGGGAGTTGGGGGGAAAAATTTGTAACAGAAAGCTATGTAAGGGTTATTGTTGAAGAATTACCCACACATATGTTATGCAAATAAAATTTTAAAAAAATTTTAAAAGAAAATAAAGAAAAAAAAATAAATTTATCTTTTCACAAAGAGGAAACAGATCCTTGGAGGTTCTAGGATTTAGCATAGGTAGTAAGTGTCAGTGGAGGGATTTGAACTCAGGAACTCTAACTTAAGGACTTATGAACAAGCTTTATACAGAGTGACCAGAGTAAGGAAAACGAAAATGTACAAAAAAAAAAAAAAAATACTGGAACAAACCTAAGTATTGTGTAACTGTAATAATAAATATTGGCCTTAATCCTTTTTCTTTTTTTTTCTTTTTTTTTTACTTTGAAAGTGAGGAACTGTCAGTGTTTGACTCCTACATAATTTGGATTTAAGTGAGGCAGTTACATAAAGTTGTCGGTCTCACACTTTTTTCCCAGAGTCATCAAAGTCCAGTGGTAGGACAAATGTTAAGATAACTGGCCACAGCACTGGATGCTTTTTTGACCTTTTTAACTTCTGATCAAGCTCTAAGTCCTCCACAGTGCTTATTCCTGCTACCTTCATACCCTGTTGGAACATACTGTATGGAACAGAACCCTGGCCTATTATGCTAGGGAAGTCTTCACATCCTTGGGGTAAACATCTCCACTATTCAGCAAGGAATTTGAGGTCTATTGATTACCCTCAATCTTATTTAACCCATCTACTGAGTCATATATCAGGGCATAGGGTAATCAAAGAAGATTTATATGAGGGCTCCAGGGCTGATTTCTGCCTTTCATGACAACATGATTCACCCAACTCTCACTTCTGGCTTCAAGAAGCAGGGAAACACAGCAGCCACAAGTAAAGTGTTTCAGCAGATGGGGTAAACCAAGTTGAGGGAAATCAATGGGTCTCAAATCTGTTGGTGAATTGTGGGGTGAAGACTTCTTTCATCAGAATAAGATGAAAATATTTTTCCCCAATAGCCATAAAGGAAGTTGAAATAGAAATTAGTATGAGGCTGAACAACCAAATTGTAAGCGTCTTTTTGGTTAAGTATGAACTAATCTTTAAATGTCTCATTTCACTCTAATCCTAAACCTAAATTACTGGACAAGCCTGAGGCAGGCCTGACTTAGAATATTTGTCTTTAGTTGTCAGAAATGGGCTGTAACAACTTCATAACTAAAATGAGGGAGAGACAATACAGAACAGCAGCTGACAGTTTGGCGCCTTGTGGTTGTTCAGATCTCCCACAGAGGCATTCTCAATGGAACAGAAAGGGAACCTCCACTGATCTGACAGGATTAACTCAATGTAAGCTAATGAAGGTTGTCATATCTGTGAATATTTAGATACTAGAGACAGTATTCTGTTTGTTTAAAACCATTCCCTGAAAGTAAAAGGCCTTAGTAACAGCACATTTAAAGGGTTTTCAGCCACTGAAATAAGTTCCTAGTCACTAGTAGTCATTTCAGGCAAGTTCATAAAAAGACAGTCCCCATCAGACTGAAGGGATGTCCCACTGCCTTAGAAGTCAACAGACCTGACTTCCAGGGGTGGAGACAAGATGACAGAGATCAGACAGGAGTCTCTGTAACCTCCTCTAATCTTCCTTCAAATCAACATCAGATGAAGCCTCTAGACTGGTTTTGAAGTCAAAGAATCCACAATATCTGTAATACAAAACATTTTTACAAAAAGATACCCTGGAAAAATTTCAAAACAGGTCTGTTTTAATTGGGCAGGGGGGTGGTCTGCCAAACCCAGACTGCAGCACAGGGAAACCTGGGCAGGGAGCTGGAGCAGGGAGCTGGAACAGGAGTCGGAGTAGGAATCTGAGCATTGTGGCTTTCACACACCTGGGAGTCTTCTGTGGGCCTCTTGGATCAATCTGTCCTGATTGTAAGCAGGTGGTTTGGAAGATCTGCCTTTTGTGAGGAGTAGATTGTGAACCACTGAACCCCTGAAGAGCACTGGACCTAGCTGCCATTACACAGCACCTTAAAGCAATCAATCAATCAGCAGAACTGCTCAGCACCTGAAATAATTCAATCAGCAGAACTGCCCAGCACCTGAAATAACTCAAATCAGCAGGACTGCCCCAGGGCAAATTAAAGCAGCTGTCCCTCCTTTACCTTGAATAGAACTCACCTTTAAAAAAATGAATAAAAAACCAAAAAGAACTCTCACCATAGACAGCTTTTATGGAGAGAGGGAAGAGCAGACATCAAATCCTGAGGTTCCTAAAGGTAAAGCAAATCCAGAAAAAACCCTAAAGAGAGACATACACTGGACCCCATATCACAAGGCTTTCTTTGAAGATTGCATAAAGGATCTTAAAAGAGAGTTAGAAGAAATATGGGGAAATGAAATAAGATCATTGCAAAAAATGGAAAAAATGGGAAAAGAATACAAAGAACAAAAAAATGTAATTGGTCAATTGCAAAAGGAGCTAAAACAGTAACTGAAGAAAATAAGACATTAAAAATTAGAATCGAACAAATGGAACTGAATGACTCAACAAGAGTTGAGTTTCAAGAATCAGTCAAACAAAAATAAAAAAAATGAAAAAATAGAAGAAAATATAAAATATCTCCTAGGAAAAACAACTGAACTGGAAAATAGATCTAGGAGAGACAATCTAAGGATTATAGGGCTTCCTGAAAACCATGATGAAAAAAAGAACCTAGACACTATCTTCCAGGAAATCATGAAAGAAAACTGCCCTGATATTTTAGAATCAGAAGGCAAAATAATTATAAAAACAATCCCCTGATCACCTGCTTAAAGAAACTCCAAAATTAAATCCCCAAGGAATGTTGTGGCTAAATTTCAGAACTATCATACCAAAGAAAAGATATTGCGGGCATCAGAAAGAAACAATTTTAATACCGAGGAACCAAAATAAGGTTCACCCATGACCTAGCAACTTCCACCTTAAAGGATCAAAGGGCCTGGAATCTGATATTCCAGAAAGCAAAGGAACTGGGATTACAGCCAAGAATAAGCTATCCAGCAAAAATGAGCATTATTTTTTCAGGAAAGAAGATAGACATTCAATGATATAGGTGAATTTCACCTATTTCTAATGAAAAGAGCAGAACTGAACAAAAAATTTGATCTCCAAACACAGAACTCAAAAGAAACATAAAAAGGAAAAAAGGAAAAAAAAAAACTCTTGATAACTATATTTGTGTTATGGATATATTCAGAGAATAAGGGTTGGTTTTATTATGATATTATGACTATGATTATTATGATATTATGATATTATGAAAAAGAAATTAGAGGTAGAAAAGGGATAACACTGGAAGAAGAGGAAAAAGGAGGTAAAATAAGGGAAATTATAGCACATGTAGAGGCAAAGAAAACCTATTATAATTGAGGGAAAGAAGGGAGGGGGATGAGCATTGTGTTAATCTTAATCTCAGCAGATTTGGCTCTGAGAGAATAATAGACAGATTTGGTATCACAAAGAAACTTGCCGTACCTCATAAAGGAAATAGGAGGGAAAGAGGGAAAAGAAAGGGAACTAATAGAATGGAAAACAGAAGAATTAGGGGAAAAATGTAAAAAAGGGGGTGGGGCTCTAAAGGCGAAGGAATGTTTGAGGGAAGTGGTTTTCAAAAGCAAAATACTAGGGAGAAGGGAAAGGGGATAGGAAAGAGAAAAGCATAAGTTAGGGTAAATAAGATGGCAGAAAATACAGAATTAATTATTTTAACTGTGAATGTGAATGGAATGAACTATCCCATAAAGCAGAAGCAGATAGCAGATTGGATTAAAAGCCAGAATGCAACAATATGCTGTTTACGAGTAACACATTTAAAGCATAATAGTACATACAGAGTGAAGGTAAAGAGCTGGAGTAGAATCTATTATGCTTCAGATGAACAACAACAACAACAAAAAAAAAGCAGAGGTAGCAATCCTGATCTCAGATCAAGTAAAAGCAAAGATATGTCTAATTAAAAGAGACAAGGAAGGAAACTATATCTTACTAAAGGGTACCATAGATAATGAAGCAATATCAATACAAACATATATGCACCAAGTGGTATAGCATGGAAATTCCTACAGGAAAAGTTCAGAGAGATGCAAGAAGAAATAGACAGAAAAACTATAATACTATGGGATCTCAACCTCCCTCTCTCAGAACTAGATAAATCGAACCACAAAATAAATAAGAAAGAAGTTAAGGAGGTAAACAAAATGTTAGAAAAGTTAGGTATGACAGATCTTTCAAGGAAATTAAATGGAGATAAAAGGAATTTACTTTTTTCTCAGCAGTTCATGGAACTTATACAAAAACTGACCATATGTTAGGATACAAACACCTCAAAATCAAATGCAGAAAGGCAAAAATAGTAAATGCATTTATTTTTTCAGATCATGATACAATAAAAATCACATGCAATATAAGGCCAGGAGAAAATAGACCAAAAAGCAATTGGAAATTAAACAATCTCATCCTAAAGAATGAATGGGTGAAAGAGCAAATTACAGACACAATCACTAAGTTTATCCAAGAGAATGACAATAATGAGACAACATACCAAAATTTGTGGGATGCAGCCAAAGTGGTAATAAGGGAAAATTTTATATCTCTAGATGCTTACTTGCATAAAATAGAGAAAGAGAAAATCAATGAATTGGGCTTGCAACTAAAAAAGCTAGAAAAAGAACAAATTACAAAATCCCCAATCAAATACCAAACTTGAAATCCTAAAAATAAAAGGAGAGATTAATAAATTTGAAAGTAAAAAAAAAACTATTGAATTAATAAATAAAACTAAAAGCTGGTTTTATGAAAAAACCAATAAAATAGATAAACCTCTAGTTAATTTGATTAGGAAAAAGGAAAGAGGAAAATCAAATTGTTAGTCTCAAAAATGAAAAGGGAGAACTTTCCATCAATGAAGAGGAAGTTAGAGCAATAATTAGGAGTTATTTTGCCCAACTTTATGCCAATAAATTTGATGATCTAAGTGAAATGGAGAAATATACAAAAATATAGATTGCTCAGATTAACAGAAGAGAAAATAAACTACTTAAATAGTCCCATTTTAGAAAAAAAGAAATAGAACAAGTCATTAATCAACTCCCTAAGAAAAAATCCCCAGGACCAGATAAATTTACATGTGAATTCTACCAAATATTTAAAGAATGATTAACTGCAATATTATATAAAATATTTGAAAAAATAGGGAATGAGGGACTCCTACCAAATTCCTTTTATGACACAGATACGGTACTGATACCTAATCCAAGTAGGAAAAAATCAGAGAAAGAAAATTATAGATCAATCTCCTTAATGAATATTGATGCAAAAATCTTAAACAAAATATTAGCAAAGAGATTACAGAAAATCATCCCTAGAATAATACACTATGACCAAGTAGGATTTATACCAGGAATTCAGGGATGGTTCAATATTAGGAAAACTATTAGCATAAATCACTGTATCATTAGCCAAATGAACAAAAATCATATGATTATCTCAATAGATGCAGAAAAAGTATTTGATAAAATTCAACATCTTTTCCTATTGAAAACACTAGAGAATATAGGAATACATGGACTTTTCCTTAAAATAATCAGTAGCATCTAATTAAAACCTCAGCTAGCATCATATGTAATGATAATAAACTGGAATCATTCCCAATAAGATCAGGGTGAAACAAAGTTGCCCACTATCACCATTACTATTCAATATTGGGTTAGAAATGCTTATTTGGCAATGACAAGAAAAAGAGATTAAAGGAATTAGAGTAGGTCATGAGGAAACCAAATTATCACTCTTTGCAGATGACATGATGATATACTTAGAGAACCCTAGAAAATCAACCAAAAAACTATTAGAATTAATTCACAATTTAGCAAAGTTGCAGGATACAGAACAAATCCACAGAAATCATCAGCATTTTTATACATCACTAACAAAATGCAACAGCAAGAGATACAAAAAGAAATTTCACTAAAATAACTTTCAATAGTATAAAATATTTGGGAATATATCTGCCAAGGGAAAGTCAGGATCTATATGAGCAAAACTACAAAACACTCTCCACACAAATAAAGTCAGATCTAAACAATTGAAAAATATCAAGTGTTCTTGGATAGGTCAAGCGAATATAATAAAGATAATAATACTACCCAAACTAATCTATTTATTTAGTGTTATATCAATCAAACTCCAAAGAAATTATTTTACTGACCTAGAAAAAATAACAACAAAATTCATCTGGAAAAACAAAAGGTCAAGAATTTCAAAGAAATTAATGAAAAAAAAAAGCAAATGAGGGTGGCCTAGCTGTACCAGATCTAAAACTATATTATAAAGCAGCAGTCATCAGAACCATTTGGTACTGGCTAAGAAACAGAGTAGTTGATCAGTGGAATAGGTTAGGTTCACAGGACAAAATAGTCAATGACTATAGTAATCTAGTGTTTGATAAACACAAAGACCCCCCAGATTTTGGGATTAAAAACTCACCATTTGACAAAAACTGCTGGGAAAATTGGAAACTAGTATGGAAGAAACTAGGCATTGACCCACACCTAACACTGTATACCAAGATAAAGTCGAAATGGATTCATGATCTAGACATAAAGAATGATGTTATAAACAAATTAGAAGAACGTAGGATGGTTTACTTCTCAGATCTGTGGAGGAGAAAGGAATTTGTGACCAAAGAATAACTAGAGATCATCATTAATCACAAAATAGATAATTTTGATTCTATCAAGTTAAAAAGTTTTTGTATAAACAAAACTAATGCAGACAAGATTAGGGGGGAAGCAATAAATTGGGAGATCATCTTTACATTCAAAGGTTCTTATAAAGAACTCATTTCTAAAATAAGTAGAATTGACTCAAATATATAAGAATTCAAGGCATTCTCCAATTGATAAATGGTCAAAAGATATGAACAGATGATTTTCAGATGAAGAAACTGAAACTATCTCTAGTCATATGAAAAGGTGCTCCAAATCACTATTGAGCAGAGAAATGCAAATTCAGATAACTCTGAGAATACCACTACACACCTTCCAGATTGGCTAAGGTGACAGGAAAAGATAATGATGAATGTTGGAGGGGATGTGGGAAAACTGGGACACTGATACATTGTTGGTGGAAGTGTGAATGGATCCAACCATTTTGGAGAGCAATCTGAAACTATGCTCAAAAAGTTGTCAAACTGTGCATACCCTTTGACCCAGCAGTGGGTCAAATATACTATATATTCTACTGGGCCCATATACCAAAGAGATCTTAAAGGAAGGAAAGGGACCCACATGTGCAAAAATGTTTGTGGCAGCCCTTTTTATAGTGGTAAGAAACTGGAAATTGAAAGGATGCCCATCAATTGGAGAATGGCTGAATAAATTATGGTATATGAATGTTATGGAATATTATTGTTCTGTAAGAAACAATTAGCAGGATGATTTTAGAGAGGCCTGGAGAGACTTGCATGAACTGATGCTGAGTGAAATCAGTGGAACCAGGAGAACATTATACACAGAAAAATCCATGCTAGTTCTAAATCTATGACCATATTATCTATTTATCTAGTCTGGTTTATTTTCCTATACTACACTTTCACGGTAAAGTGGACTCAAATAAAATAAAGCACACAACACTTATCTTTCTTTAGATTATTTCAGAAATGTCAGATACAGAATTCTGAATATCAATTGGTCTAAACAATGCAAATTCTATGTTTACATAAGTTTGATGAATTCAGGGACATACATCACCAAAATTTTCTAACTCCCACAGTACCTAAAACAAGACAAAACCTAAAGGGAAACTTTTGGTTAGAGGGTGTGCTCTGGAAGAGAATCCAGGAAAGGAAAGAGAAAAGGGAACAATGAAATAAATTGTAGGCTGCGGTGTCCCAAAAAATAAGAGAAAAGATACTATCAAGGGTACAATAATCAAGAGTCAAAAACTATAGAGAGGTCAAGGAGAATGACTATCAAGAAAAAAATTTAGATTTGACAATTAAAATATAATTTGTAACTTTGGAAAAAAACAGTTTTGATAGAAAGGTAAGGTCTGATGCCATATAGAAAGAAAAGAAAATTAAAGCACCTATTGTAGCTGGTCTTTTTGAGGAGTTCAGTTAGAAAAGGCAGAAGAGGTATAAGATAAATAGCAAGGATGCGAAAGGATTAAGTGAGAGGATAAAGGAGACATGGGAAAATTTTTAGACAGTGAGAGCCAATAGATAGAGAGTAAAAATAAATAAAAGTTGGGATGGTGGTGATAGAGAGAACAATCTCTTGAAGGAGATGGGATGGAAAGGGATCCTTCAAGCAGGCAGTAAGGAACAAATAATAAGGAATCATGTGAGATAGAGGTAAAGGAGAAGATAATAGCAAAAGACATCTGAGTGATAGGAGGTAAGGAAAAAAGGAAAAGTGGTCTATGATGAGTTACTTCAATTTTTCCAGTAAAATATAAAAAAATAAATATACAAATAAATTGTAAACATTTTTTAACTTTAAAAATGAGTCAAGATTCTTACACATACACACACACACACACACATACACACATACACACACACACACACACACACACACACAAATCCATCCATTCAAGCCAAGGAGATTTTTTTCCCCATAATTAAATTAATTGCCAATCTATGGAGAAGTGAAAAACTCCATTAAATGGATTCAGGCTCTAGAAAAAAAATTTAAATGGAATTAAATAGCAACTTAAAAGAAAAGAATAATGTTGAAAAGCATCTTTGGAAACTCATAAGAAGATGACAAAAAGCAACCATAAATTTCAACTTTGAAATAGTCTTTTCAGGGAATAGTGTCCAGTTATGAAAGTGAAGACTAGAATCAGTTTAAAAGGAGATCACAATTTAGTAGCCAGAAAGTCCCTGGGATCTCAGTTGTATGGTACGGTGTTCAGTAAGAAACAAAAAACATATCTATCACTAATACCATGTGAGGAGTTTAGTTAGAAAAAGCAGAAGAGATATAAGATAAATAGTTAGCAAGAATATGAAAGGATTAAATGAGAGGATAAAGGAGACATGGAAAAGTTTTTAGACAAGAAATGATTCAATCAGTAAGGAGGATGTCTGCAGATTTCAGAATATTTGCTCAGCTATATTGTAATACTGATCAAATAATGATCTGAGAAAAGTTAATTATGAATGTTATAATGTAATTGTGGGGAAATGGCTCACTAGATCCAGTGCATAGAGTGTGGGCTTTGGAATCAGGTAAAACTAAATTTGTATTCTTATTTAGGCATTTATTTGCTGTATAATTTGGGCAAGAGTCTTAGTTTCCTCATCTTTAAAATGAAGATGATAATCATAGCACTTACCACACATCACTGTAAGAATTAAAAATGATAGCATGGGAAGCACTTTGAAAATCTTAAAGCACCATAAAATGTAATTAACTACTTAATGCAAGCTAAATAATTGTTCAGTTATTTTTCATTCTTCCTGCCTAACTCTATAATTCAATTTGGGGTTTCCTTGGCAAAGATACTGAAGTGATTTGCCATTTTTTTACAGCTCATTTTACAGATAAGGAAACTGAGGCAAACAGAATTAAGTGACTGCCAAAAGCTACACAACTAATAAATGTCTGAGAAAGGATTTGTTCCAACTCCAGTATTCTATTCACTGCACCACCTAGTTTTTCCCAAGTTAACATAATCCTCTGTTAAATTACTATTCTAGTATCTTATTGTTATAAAGCAAGAGAAAAACTTTGATAATGATTTTGATGATGGACTGCATTTGTGTGATTGGCAACCTAACTAGCTTGAGAGTCAAAAAAAATTATCTAAATTGAGACTTGTTGAAGATCTTAGCTTAAAAATGTTAGAGTGTCCCATTTTATCCAGGATTATCTATAGTGTTCTTGATCTATATCTAGTCACTGGACCCAGATGGCTCTGGAGGGGAAAATAAGGCAGGTGACTTTACACAGTCCTCCCTCACTTAAATCAAAATCACTTAAATGTCACTGTATAATTTCCCTGATGCCATTGTCCTCTTTGAGAACAAAGGACACACAACAACAACCCGAGAGGGTAATCACCAAAAGGCCAGCTACCAAGTAATAAATATGTCTTTATTTTTTTAATTCAATGAATCATAAAGACTGCTGCTAAGATAGTGAGGAACTATGATCTGCATTGGTAGATAAAATGCCAAATAACTGAAATTATAAATATTTTGAAGAAGTGAATTAGAATGTTCATAAGTCACATTTAGCAATTTATAATAACAAAGCCGTTTATGAAAATTATCTCATCTGATCTTCAAAACAAGATTTTAGAGTAGGTACTATATTATTAATATTTGCATTTTCAGGGAGATCATTAGGAATCAATGAAATTAATTAAGTAGCTTGATTAATTTTTGTAATGTGAGATGAGAGCTAAAGATGACCTAGATTTTCAATATTAAGATTTTTGTATTATTTTTATTTTTTCTAAGTTCAATTGTTGTCTTTTTACATCATAGTCACTTCTGAAAATACCATCCCTCTTCAAGCCAGATAGCCTTCTCTTTAAATAAAGAAAAAATAGCAACACTTAAACAAAACCATTGCCAGATAGATCATTTGGGAAATGGAGGAGAAAGAGGTAGCTTACGGATAGCTCTTCCCAAATCACATCAAATACAGTCCCAAAATTCACCTAATTCAGCAGTAATGGAAAGATGTTAATTGAAAGAACTCACCTCAAGCTAATTCTAATAGAAAAAAAAAGTTTAAGACCAACTCATTCACTTATTATTACTTAATTCTTACCTGGTATTTCCACACTACTATTCCTCCATAGTCACATAACCAAAAAATCTACATGTCTTATGGCTGCCAAAGTTTTAGGTAAATGATTTATACTTTACTCTTTAGTAACCGGGGCTCAGTGAGGTTGAGGTCTTAGTTCTCTTGGTGTTCCAATCTATGGCTCCCTATCTCCCTATTCCCAACAGTCTACTGCCCTGAAATTCTGTATTGATTTAAGGCTTTCTGGATTCCTTTTTGCTATCTACAGTTTTAGGTATAGACTTTTTGGCTAAGGCAAAGGGTGATGTCTCAGACAAATAAGAAATTACACCGTAGGCAAACTGATACTCATGTCATATCAGTCTCAAATGTCAAGAAGAAAAGTGAGTGGTTATATTGAATTGTGAAATCTGGTATGAAAAGACTGAAAAAGGAAGGGATAGGTCAGAAGGGTAGCTCTTGTAACAACTATTTAGTATGACATTAGAAGAGATACCCTGATAGTAAGAAAACAGAAAGATATAGAAATGAGTTAGTTTTAAATAGCTTTTCAGAGCTCCCCCTTTTGTCTTGTTGCAATAGCAATGTACCAGAGAAGGCTCCCACAATGACTGTCCAACCAGTCTTCTGGGTCAGTCTAGAAATTGAAAAAAGTCAGACTCAGATAAACATGTTTAATCTCAGAAAGTGAGACTGGTAAAGGTAGAGATAGGTTTCACTACAGTAGCCTCATGAAATCTTGCTACAGCCTTGTCCCAATTAGTCAATCTCACTATTCCAAAGATATAAATATTGTACATCTCTATTGATCTCAGAGAAGAAAGTAAGAGCTGGATAAGCAATGTGACAGTGACGTGATTTCAGAAGAGATAGGATTGACAGTAAGAGGCATACTTACAGCAAGAACATCATAGATAAATCCACAAAGTGATTTATAAAGATAGAGAAAAAGTGCCTGAGAAGTGAACAAGAATTCAAAGAATACAATTACTTCTCAACAATATCCCCACAGTTTCCCTTCCCCCAGGAAGATTCTGAAAATCTTCAGAAGAAAGAATATAGCACAATAAATTCTATAAGGCCCTTTGAAATAACAATGGAGAAACTCTTTGAACCTCCAAAATCAATCAGAAAACTGGTCAAAGAATGAGGTAATAAAAATGAGAGCTCTTAAAGAAATGGGGATAGCTAAGTAGCATAGTGGATAGAGTGCCCAGCATGGAGTTAGGAGGACCTGAATTAAAATCTGTCCTTACTTACTAGCAACATAAGCCTGGTCAAATCATTTAACCCTATTTGCTTCAGTTTTTTTTTTTTATTTGTAAAATGAGGTGGAGAAGGAAATGACAAACCATTCTAGTATCTTTGCCAAGAAAACTTCAAATAGGGTCATGAAGAAATGAACATAACTGAAGAACAACAAAGAAGAAATGCACAAATTTTACTAAAGATTAGAGGATTTTGAGCAAAAACCAGAAACCCTTCATTACACTATATTTTGTGGAAAAGAGAATGACAAATTTGAAATGCAAAAATGTCCAAATAAAAGCAAAGTTATTTAAATAAAATAAAAAGCTAGCAAGTTGGAAAAACACATATAAGTCTCATATAAGAAGAGCAATGGACTTGAAAATAGAATAGTCTAAGAATTTATGATCTCCTAGAAAAAGAATATTGAAAAAATAAACATTAACTCCAGAAATCATACTGCAAAACTGATCAGAAAGATTATGAAATAGACATCAAAATAGAGAGAACATTCATAACACAAGAGAAATTCAGTTGGAGGTTGGGAGAGACAAAGATAATAGAACAATTTAAGTGTTTACTATGGACTAGATAACATCTTAATCAAACATTAAAACTACCATATCAAAGAAAAAATATTTCTGACAACAAAAAACAAATCTTCACTATACAATGAAAAGTAATAAAAATACAGGATTATTTCACATTTTTAAGAAATCAAAGGAAGAATTAGAATTTTTGTAAAGAAGATAATTTGGCACTCTCAAATAAAACACATAAAACTTAAGAAGTAAAGACACAAAAGAGAAAATTGTGAATTATTCCTATGAAAAAACTTAGAATTATGCAAAATATAAATATTCAAATTGTCAAAAGAAAGTTAACCATTTTCAGGGAATGAAAGATCATGTGATAAAGATTAGACTTGATGAGTTGAAGTCTTTTTGCTTATTATTTGATTTTTCCTTTTTAAAAAATCACTCACTAAGTGACATAAGAAACCAAAAAGAAAATCAATGAGTTAAAACATTTCAGAAGAAAATATAAAACAATAAAAATTAGAAAGTATATGAAAGAAAGAAATTAATATTTTGAAGGAAATACTATCTCATTTTAAAATCAATATTATATTCAGATATAGTACTGGGATAATACAGAAAAATTTATTTTGGGCAGGCAGAGGAAGGAGGA
>JAJPUD010004991.1:26333-40873 GCA_023553655.1 Myrmecobius fasciatus | reverse complement strand
TGTGGGAGGGCTGGGACACTGATGCATTGTTGGTGGAGCTGTGAACGGATACAGCCATTCTGGAGAACAATTTGGAGCTATGCTCAAAAAGTTATCAAACTGTGCATACCCTTTGACCCAGCAGCATTTCTATTGGGCTTATATCCCAAAGAAATCATAAAGGAAGGAAAAGGCCCCACATGTGCAAGAATGTTTGTGGCAGCCCTTTTTCTGGTGGCTAGAAACTGGAAATTGAATAGATGCCCTTCAATTGGAGAATGGCTGAATAAATTATGGTATATGAATATTATGGAATATTATTGTTCTGTAAGTAATGACCAGCAAGATGATTTCAGAGAGATCTGGAGAGACTTACTTGAACTGATGCTGAGTGAAATGAGCAGAACCAGGAGATCATTATACACGGCAACAACAGTACTATGTGACGATTAATTCTGATGGACATGGCTCTCTTCAACAATGAAATGTTTCAAACCACCTCCAATTGTTCACTGAAGAAAGCCATATACACCCAGAGAGAGGGATGCGAAATGTGGACCACAATATAACATTCTCATACTCCTTGATTGATGTTTGCTTACATTATTTTTCCTTTATCTGATATATCGTTTGTGTAGACAAGATTTTTCTTGCACAACAATGACAAGTTTGGAAATATGTATACATATATTTGATTTACCAATATTTTAACATAATTAACATGTAGTGGATATCCTGCCATCTAGGGGAGGGGTGGGGAGTTGGGGGAAAAATTTGTAACGGAAAGCTATGTAAGGGTTATTGTTGAAGAATTACCCACACATATGTTATGCAAATAAAATAAAAAAAATTTAAAAAAAAAATGCCTCTTCTACTCCAAAGAGTAACATTAAATGGTCACCTGTCCAGAAAAAATTTACAATAGGACATAAAAAAATTTAAAAATCAAGTGAAAGAGATTGCAGGAAAAAAATAAAAATTTTTAAAAAGAGTATGGAAAAAAAAGTTAACCAGCTAGAAAAGGAGATAAGAGTCTTAAAGAAGAAAATAATCCTTTGAAATTTAAAATTGGGCAAGGGAAAGCCAGCAAAGGTATAAGAGACCAAGAAATGACAAAATAAAATATAAAGAATGAAAAAGTAGAACAGATGTGAAACATCTTATATGAAAAACAACAGATCTGGAAAACAGATCAAGAAGAGAAAATATAAGAATAATTAGACTACCTAAAAGCTGTGACCCAAATAAAGAATTTTGAAACAATAATGCAAAAAATAATCAAAAAAAAATTGGCCTAGAGTGATCGAACATGAGGGGAAATTAGAAGTAGAAAAATTCCTCTGATCACCACCTCAAAGAGATCTTTGTAGAACTCACATAGGAACATTATTGCTAAATTTCTAAACACCCAGATGAAAGAGAAAATTTTGTAAGAAACAAGAAAAAAACAATTCAAATATGCTGGAGCTACAATTAGAGTTGCACAGGATATAGAAGCAGCCCCAATAAAAGACCACAGGGCCTGGTACATATAAGCAATCAAAAGAACTAGGTCTACAACCAAAAAATATCATATCCAGCAAAATTGTCCATAACATTGAGTGAAAAAAAATCAACATGCAATAAACTTGCAGATTTTCAGGACTCTGTCTCAATCAAATCTGAATTTAAGAGAAAATTTAACATATAAGAACCAATCTCAAAGATTAATTTCAAAGAACTTAACATGAGCAAATTATTTGTTTTTTTTTAATATGGAAATGTATACTGTATATTTAAGCTTAACATCAGTAATTAAGGTTGCTCAAAAGAAAACCTGGGGCAGAGCTGAATATGATCTAGCTTTAAAAATAAAACTCTCTAGGAAAAGGTAAAAATAATAATTATATTATACAAATGAGGTACAGAGAAAAAAGACATAGAGGCATTAGAGAGGAGAGGAGGATTCATAGTTCTGAAAACCTACTCACAAAGGAAATGGGTTAAATAGGCAACATTTTATATATATATATATATATATATATATATATGTATGTATATATATACATATATATATATGTATATATATATATATATCCCATAAAGGATATGTCATTCAACAAAATCTATAAAGAAATGGGGGGGGAATGAGGTAATGGAGGGAGGGAATAGGATATGATGGGGTATATAAGGATATGTAGATTTATGGCAGTGGATTAAGTGTGTAGATTAATGGGTAAGGGATAAAGGATAAGGGAGGGATTAAGATTGTTTAGATTAACAGGAGTGGGAGAAAGTGTGTAGATTAATGAGATGAAGAAGGAAGAAAAGAATGGGAGGATAATATAAGGGAAGGATCCATGGATGAGGGGAGATTAAGAAATAGCAGGGAAAATTAAGGAGCAGAATTAAAGTAGTAGAGTTAGCAGGGATAGGACATAAGAGATATACAAACACTGTAACAAGGATCAGGAGTAGAATTTATTAGAAAAAAAAATAGTAATCATTAATCTTAAAGTCAAACTTAAAGATTCAATCAAGACAGAAATCTGCATTATATGTCAGTCATGTTCATATTGTTTTAGATGCTTGTTTACATATGGGAAAATGGTTATGCATATATATATATTATATATATATACATATATATATATACACACACACAGAGACGCCCACATATGTGTATGTATGAGTATATGTGAGTATGGAACTATATAGGTGTATGTATGTGTGTATGTAAATATATGTATATATATATATGTGTGTGTGTGTGTGTGTGTGTGTATGGATGCATGGGTGGGTATATATATATATATCTGTGCTTGACTGTAGCCTACTTAGGAGAGATGGAGGGATGAAAGAGGGAAAAAAATTTAAAAATTTAAAAGCAGAGAACAAAAGAATAGCTAGAAAGAAACAAAGGAAAGATGGACACTAGTGAATGTAATCTCTTCTATTACTATATATGCTTTCTTGAAATGGAAATTTATTTTTATATATTTTGAATCCTCCCTGATTTTCTGTTGAGCATATGACAGTGTTTTGCTTTGTTTTCTTTTTAATTTTCCTTTTCTGACTTTCTTTTTTTATTCTGCTTTTTTATATTTTGTATTCAGTTAAAAAAAAAGAAATAGTATCCTATCAATAAAGACATTTTGGTATAAATATGTGTGTGTGTATGATAAAATTACTCTTCACTACTAGAAAATTAACAGATTAATTGAAGAGAAAGGGAAGAGAAAATCTTTGCATTAAGTATCCTTAATGAAGATTTGACATATAAGCTATAAAAAAGGAATTGAAACAAATACAAAACAAACTCTAGTCACCAATGCCTAACTCAGCATGCAGTTTTTAAAAAATGGAATTCCAGCTTTTAACAACCATATATACATACACACAAAACATGAAATTGGTAAATATCAGTGGAGTTATGGGAAGATGCCCACTAATGCATGTTAAGGCTATAAATTGTTCAAATATTCTGGTAAATAGTGTGGAATTTTATTTAAAACCTAGGCAAATGCCAAAAAAACTTTTATCTAGTTATTATCACTAGACATGTTTTTACTCTAAGAAGATCATTAATAAAAGGAAATGTCTCATTTATACAAAAAATTATACCAGCACTTTTTATAATAATAATTATGCTAATAATAATAGTGCTGATGATAACAATAATAGTATTTATAAAACACTTTAAGGTTTGCAAAGTACTTTACAAATGTTATCTCATCTTATTCTCACAACAATTCTGAGAGATAAGTGCTATCATTAAATCCTTTTGACAGTTGAGGAAATTGAGACAGACAGAGCTTAAGTGTCTAGCTCAGAGTCACACACACATACACTCTTGAAATTGTGAAAACATATTGGAACTTGGGTTTCCCTAACTCCAGGATCAATAACTCCTGGGTCAACTCAATACAGCAACAAAACAGGGTATCCATCAGATAGAGAATGAATAAAGAAATGCCTTTGTAGAGTATCTGGTATATAACAAGTATATAATTTTTTGTTCATTTAAAAGCAGTTTATTTATGCAAGGGAATATTAAGAAATGAATAAGAAATTATAATGGTGATGAATTCAGAGAAACTTAGAAAGGTTTTTTTGAACTAATACAGAGTGAAATGAACAGAATGAGGTTACAAATTAAAGGAGGACCACAATTATGAAAAGGAAAACAATTTTAAAATAATTTAACCATTACACATTGAGCGCCTGTTAAAAAACAAACATCAAATGGTATTCCAAACACTTGGTTTACATCACAGATCAACCAGAGAGAATGTTGCACCCATATTACAAAGTTAGCCAAATTGGTCTGAAAAGCCAAACATGAAAAGTTTCAAACATTTCTCATAAAAGATCTATTTTTTTCTACTTCAAATAACTCCAATAACATTAATTCTTCATGATCTCTGAACAGGGAATAGGAAACAAAATTTGCAGTCTTTCTAAGGTTCATCACTTTGTGATTCCTAGATTAATACCAATATCTACCTATATATTTCTACCATATTTCCTAAAAGCCCCCAAAACATGGTCTTCTTATAGAAATGAGGACACATAAACTTTTAGGAAGATTTTGTTTTCCATGTGCTATCTAACTGCATACTGTTGTATTTTTAATTTCACATTCGTGAGATATTTTTAAACTCCAGCTACACGAATCAAAAAAAAAAAAAAATCATCAAAAGCAATTAAATGTTAAGTTTTAATTGTGAGAATTTTTTCCCTCAATATAATGAAGGTAGTATTATGCCACTGTGATTTTGGTGAAGTTAGATTTGTAAATGCCCTGTTCCCAAATGAACAGGACTCTGTAATTTATTGAATAATAGGGTTCATTAAAAACATACAAAGAATTATATGGCTATTGAATTTACTGCATTCAAGGAGCTCAGAAGCCATTAATCACTAGAAGATTGAGGGAAAGGGGGCTCTTTGGCTATACTGACATTTCAAAATTGTATCATTAGACGAGTGAGATATTAATTGAAATGACTGGACATAAATGAGCAGGATCGTAAGCTTGTACTTCCTATTTCCTATGGGAGGGGAACAGCCCATTAATTTTTCATCTGCTGTCATTTCATTTGTTTTAAAGTCTAAGGTGTAAAGTAAATAGATGGATTTGCTATGGATCCATGGTTCTTAATTTTGTTCTGCTGTTTTTTAAAAAAATCATTACTGTTTACTAATATTTCTCAGTTATAAAATACTAACATTTAAAAATTTTGGAGATGATCCAGTACAGCTCATTCACTTTATAGATGAAGGAAGAAGAGCCCCAGGGAGGTTCAATGCAAAATTGAGCTCAGTGGCTTAGTGCAATATTACAAGCACTAAACATAGGATTCTCTCTATTGCTATTGAGGTACATGAAGATATGTTCCACCAAAAATGATGGCTTGCTAATTTTGTTCAGATTGCTCTATACAGAGTACTAAGAAGTCCAGAACATAGAACATCTTGGAAGACATCCGGGGTTCTAATTCAATCTTACTACTTTGGGACTGAAGCTTTTGTTATGCCTCAGTTTCCCTCTCTCAATTTTCCAGAATTGTTCTCCCTCAATTTCCCCAAATTGTTCTGCCTCAGTTTCCCTTAATTGTTCTGCCACAATTTCCCTGAATTGTTCTGTCTCAGTCTCCCTGGTGGCAACCCTCCTTCTTGGCCATTAGAACTGAGATAATTAGGGCTGAGGAGCTCTGGCCACTCACATTCCAAATAGTCATAAAACTCCAGATGGCTTATGTCCAATATTTGGGCATATCTTTCTGGTCTCAGATTCAGTGTCTCCTAGCTCCATATCAGAATTTTATGATCCTTCCTCCATATTCCCAACCTGTCAGAACTGAATTTATGGTCCTTTCCTGGGACTTTTATCCCCCAGTGCTCTACTCCCCCTTTGCCTTTGTTTCCCTGATCACTGGCGCCCTATGGCATCTCTTGAATCCCTTGCTCATTGCTGGATGCTTTGAGACAAGAGTCCTAATCAGATGGCTGACTAATATGGCTTCCAGTCCAAACTTTCCACCAATAATATTAAAAATCTCTAATCTCTATCTTGCCTCAGTTTCTCGGGTGTTACAGGGTATTCAATGAAGGATTTAGGCTAGATTGTCTAATCCAACCTTACATGCTCCAGATGAGGAAACTGAAGCCTGGAAAAACTAAATGACATATCCAAGATTTTACTGGCAATTGATTGGAAAAATTGGGATTTATGTAATAAATTCACAGAATAAAAAGGATAAAGCTCTCAAATCTATATGTAGCCACTAAAATGACAGGAAAAGTTAATGATGAATGTTGGAGGGGTTGTGGGAGGTCTGGGACACTGATGCATTGTTGGTGGAGCTGTGAACGGATACAGCCATTCTGGAGAACAATTTGGAGCTATGCTCAAAAAGTTATCAAACTGTGCATACCCTTTGACCCAGCAGCATTTCTATTGGGCTTATATCCCAAAGAAATCATAAAGAAAGGAAAAGGCCCCACATGTGCAAGAATGTTTGTGGCAGCCCTTTTTCTGGTGGCTAGAAACTGGAAATTGAATAGATGCCCTTCAATTGGAGAATGGCTGAATAAATTATGGTATATGAATATTATGGAATATTATTGTTCTGAAAGAAATGACCAGCAAGATGATTTCAGAGAGGCCTGGAGAGACTTACATGAACTGATGCTGAGTGAAATGAGCAGAACCAGGAGATCATTATACACGGCAACAACAGTACTATATGACGATCAATTCTGATGGACATGGCTCTCTTCAACAATGAAATGTTTCAAACCACCTCCAATTGTTCACTGAAGGAAGCCATATACACCCAGAGAGAGGGATGCGAAATGTGGACCACAACATAACATTCTCATACTCCTTGATTGATGTTTGCTTACATTGTGTTTCCTTTATCTGATATATCGTTTGTGTAGATAAGATTTTTCTTGCACACCAATGATAAGTTTGGAAATATGTATACATATATTCGATTTGCCAATATTTTAACATAATTAACATGAATTGGATATCCTGCCATCTAGGGGAGGGGTGGGGAGTTGGGGGAAAAATTTGTAACGGAAAGCTATGTAAGGGTTATTGTTGAAGAATTACCCACACATATGTTATGCAAATAAAATAAAAATTAAAAAAAAATCTATATGTACCCAATGGGACTTTTTTGAGAACATTGGGAGCAAGGAGCAGGAGAGCTGTATTAAACTGAGATCTAGGGGAAGTTATTTGGAAACCAATGCGCAGAAAACTAATTCTAGGCTGGTTTTCCAAAAACAAAAGAAGGAACATGAGAGGGCTTGACATCCTTACCCAAGTTTTTCCTACTCTCCAAGGTTAATAGTTTATTGGTTTTAATTCCAGAGGGATCTCATTCATGCAAACTCTTTAAATCACTTCTATTACTTACTATTATAAGAGATGCAAGATTATCCCCCTGTATTCCAAAAAAATGTTGTAAGAAATTTGGAGATACCTGCATTCCATAAGATTGAATTTAACTACACATTTTCTTTGCAATTTATTCCATTAAAAAGGTACATGTTGGAGCCAGTAGAGAGCTGGCCTTAAATTAGAGTCTATTTATAAAGTTTTGCCTCTGACATATACTGGTTTTGTGACCTTGAATATATCATTTTTCAATAGCCCAGGTAATTCTCCAAGGCTTTGTTAAGTTGGTCTTCATCTATATTGATGGATACAGTTTCCTCACCAGGAGTTTTGTGTGTACATCATTGAAATCTCAGGTCTTATTCAAAAGAAATGTTGATTTTCTGTGTATTAATGGTTTAGAATACTTGAGAGAGCAAAAAACTTTCCAAGATAACTAGAATAGAGTCAAATGGTAGAGATTGCAATCTTTTATTAATTCTGAGCTATATTTCTTTTAGAACTCACTCAGTGAACACTTTCTTCATCATTATTTGACATTGTTAATGTTTACAAATGATTCACAACAAACCTTTGCAGAAAGTAACACAGTATTATCATTTACATTTTACAAATAAGGATATTGAAATATAGGTAAGAGAATATGAGTAATTATTAAACGGTTATCATGTGTCAGGCAGTGGAAAAAGCACTGGATAAACAAATAAAAATTAAAAATTAAAAAGATTATCTAACCTGACAGAGCTTATATTTTAATGGGAAAATATAGGACTTAAAAGGGACCTGCAAAGCAGAAGGTGCTAGTCACATGTGGGCAAGTAATACTCTGGAGAATCATGTGTGCTGCCTACAGTAAAGGGAGGATAACTGACCTGAATGCTTTGCTAAATGGAAGCTCTAGGCAGGAACTCAGGGAAAGAAGTATCTCCCAGGTTAAAAGAGAAATAAAATGGCTTGATCACATAGCTAGGAAATTTTAAAGTTAGAATTTGGGCCTTGATCTCTTTCAAACTCAACATTTTTTTCTTAAAATAACATAGTTTCTTATATTTTTTCTTTGGTTAGATTGCTAGACAATTAGCTTAGGGTAATTGTGGATGTTAATTTTCAGATTCTAGGCCTCAGTTTATTAATCTATAAAATAAAATTAGTCTAGATCACATCTAAGTGCCTTTATTGTTGGAAAAAAAGACAGACACAAAGGGAAAGAAAAGATCTCAATGTTAAAAAAAAAAGATTGTATTCAGAAAGAGAGTGAACGTCCATTAACAAAAATCAGAGAGTACAATTTACAAATCTATCTGCATAATACTACATTTGATGATAAGTTACAAATGTAGGGTGCACAATTTAAATGATCTCAACAAAAATTCATTTTGGTAGCCATTAGTACAGTTTTATACTGGTGGCAGTTTAAATAGAAATCAATCAAGAGGGCTCAGAACAAAAAAAAAATTAGATTTGAATGAAAGCACGTACTCATATCTCAATACAATCTACAGATTAAACTGATTGTGATTCCCAAGAATGAGTTTCCATTCCCAAACATATCTAAAATTCTACATAAATGTGTGTGTATACAGTATCTAGATATAAATTATGCCTGGTTTTCTCAAAGTAGCATGATGTGGACTCCAATTTATGGACTATTTTATTCCTGGATTTAAAGACAGCAGTTAAAGTACAATGACAACATGGATAGAAATGTGAGGACAATTATATTTGAATCTCAGTTGTATCACCATTTGCCTTTATGACTTTGGGTGAATCACTTCAACTTTCTGGACATCTATAAAATAAAGTGATGTTAAGTTTACCTCTAAGGTGAATTTTCAGAATCAAAATTCTATGATTCCATTCACTGATGGCCAAATAAAATTCAATCTAAAGAGCATTCAATTGGTTCTCCCACATTTTCATTTTATTTTTATTGAAAGAATGAATGTTAGAATCATTATACATCAACACTTCACTATAACCTATATATTTAGAAATCTAGCCAAAAGTTGGAGAACATTCAATTCAATTTAATAAGAAGTGCCAAATATGTATGTCACTGAGCTAGATATTGGGAATATAAAGACAAAAGTTAAAATAGTCCTTGCCCTTGAAAAGCCCTGCTAAAAAAGAAGTGATTTGTATTGTTTGCTTTTCCTCTCTTTCACAACTGACCTCCTATGTACTAAGCCATTCCTTATCTTCTTTAGCATAATGTAGTGGTGGGAGTGATGAGATGTCTTATATTCTACAGCAGCTTGAAGAAAGGTTGTGGGACAAAAATATAAATACCATTTTTAAGGAGAGCTTTGGAATTGTTTCAGAATTTAATTTTCCTATAGTTGATAGAGAAGACTGCTCCTATCTGCAGCAAATAGTAGTTGCCAAAAAGAATACAGCAAAACAATGACAGAAAAGAAAATGAATGGCTCAGTCTCCCCAATTTTGAAGACACAGACTGTCAATTTAAAGATGCTTTCTCTATCTACACCGCAGGAGGCAATGAGGCCTTCATTCTGGACAATCTGGACATGGCCCAACAGTTTCTTAAGGGTATTTCCATGTCACCCAAACCGAGCATGTCCAGACTAGCTCAGGTGTTACACATATAAAAGTAGAGGTTGGAGATAAGAGTTGTAACCCTCAGAATAGACCTGTCTTTAGCAGTCTATGGAGTCTGTATGGTAGGCCAAATCTGTCATAGATCGTTGCCCTCTCCTTACCTGGATGCTATAATGGCCACATTGATGAACCAAAAACACTTTTATATTAACCAACCAGAAGTTGTTGTAATTGTCATTTAATATATATATATATATATAAAAATATAGTGGATATGGCAATTAGTGAAAACATGAAGCTAAATTGTTGGAATTTATTTTTTCTGTCATAACTTTTACATGAATAATTTCAAATGTTTATACTTTAGGCATAAATCCATTCTGTTTGGCAGCAGTCCAGGGATGCCAGTATGAACCTAATTTAAAAACCTATTCAATTCAGAAATTGAACATCAATTTTCTGTGGAATCTCTGGTGATACAGTCACAGTATAATACAGTGGGAAAGGGATCTCAGAGGCTTGCAAGTCCCAGAATCCCCCTATAATGTGCCAAAAAAGCTGTCTCTATTTAAAGATTTACAGTACCAAAGGGTTATCCAATCTTTGCTTGAACTAATCCATTTACACAAAAGTATATAAAGCATGTTATTCCATTTTTGGATACATCTATTTATGAAAAAGGTCTTTCTTATCTTGGTTTAAAATCCACTTCCCTATAATTTTTGTCTACCTCATTAGCCCAAATCTTCCCTCTGAAGCAAAATAAAATTAATTTGGTACCTTTTATAGCACTAAAAAATTACAGATTCCAGTTATTTTTTTTCTTAAGTCCTTTCTTTCCTAGGTTAAAAATCTCAGGTCTTTCTATGGATTCTTTGTGCAATCTAATTTTCAGACTTTTCATCAGCTTAATTACTTTCTTTTGAATAGGTACTCATTTTTATATCCCTCTTTAAAAGGAAAAATTTAAATTAAAATGGTCCAATGAGGTAATTGAGCAAGAGATTCTGTCTAATTTCATTTCTTCCAACATCTCAATAACTTCTTATATCCGTTTGTAGAAGAAATTCTTAACATGTTTCTCTGAATTCATCATATTCATCATTTCCTGACCTCTTATTCTATTATATTCAGCCATTACATTCTATTACATTTACCCATCTCCAATTAAGGGACAAGTACTCTATGATTCTTTAGTATGACAAAAAGAGCTGCTATGAATGTTTTCTTTCAAAAGAGATTCCCACCTCCACCTTTGCCTCTTTGAAATAGATATTGAACAGATCAAAGGGCATGAGAATTCTAGTCACCTTTTTTTAGCATAATTGCAAACCTTTTTTCCAAAATGTTTTTTTTACCAATATCAGCAATATTAAGCATTATTCCTACCTTTCCATATCTCCATTACCATTGACATCTTTTTTATTTAATTTTTTTCCAGTTGTGTCAATTTATAGGGTATAGAAATGTAAACTCTTAATCCTTAGGTCCTTCCCAAATGCTACAGGTCAGTAATAACAAATATATAAGTGAAAGTATATTATTTGATATGCTAAGATATCTTCTACTTATCAAATTACTGAAGTGAAGATAATTAATGATAGAAATAATCAATACTGAAGGGATTATACCATAAAAATCACATTAATTCATTTGTAAATCTATAACTTGATCTATATATTCTGAAAAATAATTTGAAATTATTTGAGAAAAGTTGAGAAACTCTTCATACCCTTTAATTTTGTTTCCCCAATACAAGATGTACTTCAAACAGATCATGAAAGGAAAAAAAAACCTATGACATACAAAAATATTTGTTTTAACATTTTGCATAGTTGCAAAAGATAGAAACAAAAGATGTGGTTATTAGTAAGGCAATTACTGAACAAACTATGGTATGCTGTACAAATGGAAAAGAATGATGTTTTAATTATAAGGAATTACAAATGAATTTCACTTCAAGGAAAAATCAGGAGACATATGAACTAAGTTAGAGAAGGCCCAAGAAAATCAGAATTATATATACATGGCTAAAATAACAGACATGAAAACAACACTAAAAGACAGCAGAATTCAGAACAAAGTTCATAAAGCCATATAGAATCAGACATGACTGAACAAATGAACAATAATAACATGTGTGTCATGGTAGGGATGCAAAGAAAAGCAAAATGCAAACAACCAAAAAAGATGGTTTCTGTTTTCAAGGATCTCACATTCTAAAGGGGAAGACTCTATCTAAATAATTATGTGCATATGCAAATGGAGGGTAATCTCAGATCAACTACCAGACCAATATTGATTCCAGATAACTGATGTTAAAATATATTTTCTCTTACCTCTTTTAAGAAATGATAATTTTAAATGATTTTTACTAGTCAAATTCACTATATAAAAGTTTGCTTAATTCATTTTTTGTTCGTTTTTTTTTCATTGTTGTTGTTGTTTCTTTTATTTTTTAAGCAAGGTACTGGAGCCAGAGGATGGGAAAATAAATGCTGTGTCAAAACAACATATCCCAACCCAGTACTATAAAAAAATTAGAAATTCAGAAATAGAGTCAACAAAATAGCATGATCGATCAGGAAGACCCTAAGATTTAAATCAGATGATCCAAGTTTGAATTCAGGCTCTTCTATTTTCTGCTGGTTTAACTTTGATATATTACACATTAGTTTCCTCATTGTAAAATAAAGGAGTCAAATGAGTCCAAAGACCAAGGTTTTTTCTTCTCTAAATTTTATGAAGCTGCAGGATGGTACGATGATTTCAGAATATAATTAGGATATTGCTATCTTTGATCTAGATAGACAGACAGACAGATAGATATGGAAGATAGAGGTTTATTTATCAGAAGAGTAAAATGGAATTCGTATTTTAGCATAATCTAGGAAGATTTGTGTATATGAGTACTTTTATTGTAAATGCCTTAAAAAACTCCCCAAATTATTTTTATTTCTGTATTATCATACTGTGTGTATACACAGCTGTATATTCATTGTGTATATAAATAGATCTATATTTAGCAAAGTATTTTGCTTGTGGAGCTATTTTAGGAGTGCTGAAATGTAGTTGTTTATCACCATAGGAACCTGCTGCAGGATTTAAATATAGAATCTAAGCTATATTTTCACATATTGTGATTTTTTTCACTTTGTTTTGGCTTTGAAGAAAAAATAGTAATATTTAAACCTGTTGGCCAAATGACAAAACCCAAAAGATGAATTATTTAAAGGAATATACTGCAGACTTTGAGTTTAAACATTATACCAACCTTTTTCTACGTTCAAAAAAAAAAAAGAGAGCTACATTATTTATTTGGTGTAAAAAAAAAAACTCTGAGATACTCAAAGATTCTACATTAAAGTTCTGAATATATTTCTTCTTTAAAATATAACTATTTTCAGCCCTCCACTTTCTCATTTTCATCAAGGTCAAGAGCTATTCTATGATTTAAGAAGGAGGGTCAGTATAGTATGCTTTGAATATTCTAGTTTCACTCCACTGATGTTAGATTAACATCAGTTAGTCTAAGCACAGATCTTGGTGGTAGTAGCAAATATTTCAAGAAGAAAACAAATTACTTCTAGCATAATTCTACAGAAAAGGCATTGAGTTAGAAAAACCAATGTTCAAATCCTGTTTGTGATACTTATTAGCTATATGGCTCTCCTCAAAATTCTGAATCTCTATGTACATCAGGAATACTGCCCAGGATTTATCTATCATGAGTAATTTGTTATAATTGTTGGTCAAAGAAGCTCCCTGTCTGTCAAAATTGTGTTTCCATATTCTCTCTCCTAAGTCTCCTGAAAGATATTGCTTGCTTAACAGCGGTGAGTAAACAAGAGATGAGAACCATTCTGGAAAGCAATTTTGAATTATGCAAATGAAAGTAATGAAAATGCCCAAGACCCTAAAGGAGAGATTCTGTTGCTAGGCATTTGCCTTAGAAAATTAATGGGAAAAAAATGCCTCAAGATACACAAAAATATTTATAGATTTTTTTTTTCATTTTCTTTTTCTTGTTCATGTGTGTGGCAGCAAATTTGAGTAGATTAGCATCTTCAGGGACCAAGGACAAGTACTAATCCAAGTCCAATTGAGTAGCCACAGTGGTTTGTGATGAAATTTTTAAGAATAGAGAACCATTCCATTTCAGAAAAGACTTAACTGAGAGAATTTTTGGTAAGAGAACCATCACCTACTCACAGGCAAATGTCTAAATTAAATCACAATGATTAATGTGCTTGTGGAATAAAACTGCATTTGAGAAATCTATAAAACTAAATATGGAAACTGTGGAAGGAAATCTCAGTAATTAAAGCAAAAATTTTTCTCTAATTAGCTGCAATGCATCATTAAATCCTATTATAATTGTGATTGAAGAATATAGCTCCTTTAATCTGCCTACTGAGGAGATGAATGAGAGTAAAAACTGAATTTTCTATAAACATTCATCTCTACACACTCCAATCCATTTGCAGCATATAATCTTTGATGTATGCCTCTAGCAAATTGTATTTATTTGCATCTTTGAAAAGTAGATCATCAACTAAAGAGAGAGAGAGAGAGAGAGAGAGAGAGAGAGAGAGAGAGAGAGAGA
>JAJPUD010004991.1:0-26323 GCA_023553655.1 Myrmecobius fasciatus | reverse complement strand
AGAGAGAGAGAGAGAGAGAGAGAGAGAGAGAGAGAGAGAGAGAGAGAAAGAGAGAGAGAGAAAGAGAGAGAGAGAGAGAAATAAATATTTAAAGTTTTGAAGAATTTGATAGGGGCAGCTAGGTGGTACAGTGGATAGAGCACTAGCCCTGCAGTCAGGAGGACCTGAGTTCAAATCTAACCTCAGTTCAAAATCTAACCTCAGACACTTAATACTTCCTGGCTATGTGACCCTGGGCAAGTCACTTAATCACAATTGCCTCAGGGGAAAAAAGAATTTGATATAATTTGATATATTGAGGCACAAGAAGCCTATTTAAAATATGCTTGACATTAACAAGATCATACAAAACTTATGTGTAATAGTGATTCAGGATAAACTATTTCTTAGTATTTAATTAATTTATAACTACCTTTTTTGAACATGGTGATTGTAGCTATCCATTTGAAATAATTATCATCAATAATTTTTCTTTTCTCCTTCAAACACTCCTATTTTGACAGGCTTCAATCATTTTAAATTTCATTACAAAACAGCTTACCAGATAGTCTCTATAATTTAAATAAGAAAAGGCAGTTCTATAATTCCCTACTAAAGAATAGGATGCAATTTGTTATTCACATTTAAATCTAATTGGTACAGAAGCAGCCATAGAAAGATTAACATTTCCTTTATTAACAAAAAGGAGTTAGATTGGAAAGATTACATGTTGAAAATTTTAATATTTTAAAAGACAGCATTTCATAGTGCAATCATAAGAAATGGTATTATATAGTACTGGACCTATATAATATAATTGATATCATTTTACCAACATATAGAGAAAACTATGGAAAAGCTAAAATTAAAAACTGGAGCCAAAAGCTCTTCCATGAACAATAAATTCATATAGTCATCCAATTGATAAGAAAACAGTAAAAGCTGGCTAAACCAAATATATTTGATTTGCAGAGGTTAATGACAGTGAGAGTTCAGGATAAAAGAAATTACAAAAACTTATTTTTTTAAGGATCCTGGACTTATTGATCAATGCATTTTTTAAAGAAATGATGGAAACTGTATAAAATATCACTGTATGTTGAAAATATTTAACATCTATTTAATATCTAGCAAGATGAAATAAGGTAGTTGCAATTATATCTCAGAAACTCACTGATGCTTCATAAAATAAGAGGTGATAAATCTCCCTATTACAAATACAAACTCAAAAATGTCATTAAGAATTCAACAACTATGGGGCAGCTAGATGACACAGTGGATCGAACACCAGCCCTGAAGTCAGGAAGACCGGAGTTCAAATCTGGCCTCAGACATTTAACATATCCTAGCTGTGTGACTTTGGGCAAGTCACTTAACCCCAATTGCCTCAGCAAAAAGAAAAAAAAAAGATTTCAACAAATAAATTATACTGGAATATGATTGTTATTATTATAACAAACACACATTTCCCTGAACATAACATTGACCCACTATTGACTAGTGCTATACTGTAGTCAGTCAGAGGCATATTTAAGCATAAGATTATTCCCACCGCATGGAATCAGAAGGGATATCAAATAGTACAAAACTGAAAGGTCATTTCTATGCTAAGCTGACGTTCCAAGAGTAGCATCAACTTTACACAACTGACCCTGCTTCTAGAAACGCGGAGCAACACATTCAGAATCATAGTATATACTAGATTGGTAGGTCATAACACTTTAACAGGTATTAAATGTTGTCCAGCTAGGAGCTTTTTATTAGTTATTATGTCAGTTCATATTTAATGAATGATTGAATATTTGTTGGCTAAATGGCAAACATGGCAAGAGGAACCTTTATTCATTGAATTTAACTTTAAAATATATACTACACTCAACCTTTTCAAAGAAATTAAAGACAATCTTTCCAATTCCTTTTTCCTCTGCAAAGTCTTTTCTTATTTCTCCTTGACTTCTTTATCTAAACGGAATCATAATCTTTCCCATATATATTTCTTATCTTTTTATTCTTTCTTTTACTTCTATTGGCATGGATGTTCATGTCTTGTGGGGTCCAATAAAATCATTATCATTAAATAATGTACAATCTAGCTGGTGAAATTCTAGAGAGAAAGCAATTCTGCTTCCTTCTGTTATATGTTTTCCTGATGTAAGCATATTTTTCCTTTAACCAGAATACTCCCTCTATACTTCTTACATCCTGTTCGATACCATTAGCAGATTTCCTCCTCAAGTTACATTTTTCCTCTAAAACTCCTGATGTAATTCCTCTAACCAAATTATTTCTCCTTTCTCTTTGGTAGAAAAACAAATACTGTCACTACAAGATTGAAAATCATAGACATTGGGATAAAAGCTAAGTCTGTCCAAATAAATTCTTCTTACAAGTCTAGTGGGAAAATTTATACCTGGGAAATTGGTAAAAGCCACAAATCAGGGTTTGATTCTTTTGAGTTTTAGACTTTAAAAAACTTTTGAAAAGGGGCATCTAGATGGCTCAATGGACTCAGGAGGAACTGAATTCAAATTTGGCCTCAGATGTTTAACACTTACTAGTTATATGACCCTGGACAAGTCACTTAACCCCAATTGCCTTTACAAAAAAAGTGTTGGATAGAATGTTAATATTGCAAACTAATCTCAAAAGTGTGTCATCCTTTTTTGGAGAGTCAGTATTTAACATTTACCAGCCCAACCCTTATTTCAATTTTTGATTCACTAATTAACACATTTTTTTTTCAAATTGGTACACAAAATATGAACTGGAAAATTCTGACTTTTCAAATCTCCTCACAATATGCTTCTTTTATCATTGAAGTTCCTTCATCATCTGTAATTGTTAAACCTCAGATGAGAGCTAGGTAATGGGTGCATGTTCAGATTTGTTTTGTTAATTGTGGAGAAGGATTATTAGTGTTCATTGCTGATAATGACAAAATTTTCAATATAAAAATTATTTTGAAGAGAGAAATTGGAGAGGATATGTTATCCTTGTTTTAAGTATAAAGACAAGGAAGAAAGTGAAATTTCTAATTAGGTACAAAGTAAGAAAAGGTATTTATTTTGTAAATTGAGGAAGAGAAAATATTAGATAAAAGAAAAATATTTTTAATCCGTGAAAAATTGATAAATGAGACTTGATGACAAGAAAGGAGGCTTTTTTAAGGCAGAAGTCTGTTTTCTTTCTATGAATGATATAAAATGAGTTTTTCTTGAATAATGAACTTCTCTTGGAAATATTGAAATGGAGAATATATGAATATTTGAGATAGATATTGAAAAGGGCATTTGGGATTTGAATAAGCAGTAGAGCATGTAAACATTGAGATCTCTTTCAACTCTGAGACCCTAAGATTGTTTAATGAGGTTAAGAGGTTAAAGCAAAAATCAAAATAGACAGGTAATAGAATGAATAGCAATCTGCGAGCTTTAAAAAATTGTCATGACTCCTTCATAGTAGGGAAAATGTTTAAAAGAATTGCAGTGATTAGCTTCCAAAAAACTAAATGTTTTCTAGAGTGACAGGGTGGATTGGTCTTAGCTGGAAATAAGTGATAGTCACTCAATATATTGATTAAAATACCATTTATAAAATAGTCATGCTAATCTACATTATATAGGAGGGACTCCAATAATAAATTATGCAAGCATTAAATGAGTATGGTAAGTAGGGAAATAAATGCTTAAGCACTTCATACCTTCTCTGTATCAATGCCTTTTGACATGGACCATGTGGAGACGATATAATCCATAACTCGCTCACTAAGGCCTTTCGGGACTTGATAAAGTTTTAGGAAGTCCCGAACATTATTCAGCATCTCATGATAGCGATTGGTGTTGGCATACATTTGCTGGAATATTGTAGTAACATTTCCAAAAATAGTTGCATATAGGAGAGCTGAAAGAGAATAAAGAATGAAAAAAATACATAAATACAAATAATACAGAAAAAAATTTTTAAATAAGGTATCAATTAAAAGATCCTATCAATGAATACCATAAGCTAGATAGATACATGCATATTTCAGTAGAATATATGACCAAAAGGAAAAAAAAAGGACCTTGATCCAAGTTCTTTAGTTAAGAAAATAAAGTGATTAGTAACAAATCATATGTGTCCAGGATCTTCTAAGAATGACTTTCTTTCATATTGTCCCCTTTTAATAAAATTTCAGTTGAAATGTATGTATTTATTCTCAAGGGACTTAATGTCAAATTTGAGAACTGATTCTTTATGATATTGCTTCTTTCCCTACGCATCTGATGACTTTCTCAACATCATTTGCAGATTCATCTTCTACACAGCATGAACTGTGGGCCAAGGAGTTTTCTAGATATATTCACACACTTGATGATCTTATCAGCTCTGGGGTTCAATTATCATTTCTATGCTGAATATTCCAATATATACAGCCCTAACCTCTCTCCGGAGTTCCAACTGTATATCAAAAACTGTCTATTAGACATTCTATACTGCATACATTACAAACATCTCAAATTCCCCATATCTAAAATAAGATCATTATGTCTCCCCAACAAATTTTTTTAGTTTTCTAAACTTCCCTATTAGTTTTAGGACTACTACCATCCTTCAAGTAATCAGGTTTCTAAATTTGGCATTATCTTTAATTCTTCACTCTCAATTACCCAACCTACCTAGGGTACCAATATTTTTCATGTGCTTCTTCATAATATGTCTCATTTCCATCCCTATGATCTCTATGACCACCACCAGTTTCCCTGTCATTTGGACTCCTGTAATAGCCTTCTAATTAATCTCTTTGCCTCTAGTATCTCTTCTCTCCAATTCATCTTTCCCAGAACTGCCAAAGTGATTTTCCAAAGGCATAATTCTAATAGTATTTCTCACCTTCTACTGTTTCAATAAACTCAAATGCTATCCTATTGCCCATAGGAACAAATATACAGTAAATACCTCTGTTTATCTTTGAAAGACCTTCAGAAAATGATTCTAATCATTTTTTCTGACATTATTTATTACTTCTTTTACCATACTTTAATGTGCACCCAAAGTCATGTTAGTATTGCTTCTGACAAAATTTTGGTTTGGTGCATTGTGCATAAAATATGCTAAATGTTACTGAATGAGTTGACAGTGAGAAAAGGTGCAATATGTAATTGTCAACTTTGTTTTTTATTAATAACTTTAAAATGGATCTGGTGAGGAAGAAATAGAAATGAATGGTTAGAATAAAATCTAGGAATCACTTGTCATGTTATTTTTAAGATAGTTCATATTTTTACAATATTTTGAATTGTATGAAGTTCTCAATTCATTTTCATATGGATAGCTTAGAATTGATTGCAAATATCTTTTAGTTACCATTAGTTTAGTGTATTTTCTTCATCTAAGGCAGATTTCACTACATTCTCAAAGAATATCCAAGAATATTCATTCTTTTTGTATATTGGAGGAATGTCATACAAAGTAGTACAAAAATCAAGCTAATAATGACAAAGAATACAGAAAATAATTTTCTGAGGGAAATATTTTATTTTCCTTTGCCTCCAACAGTTTCCCCTATGAAAACAATAAATTCATAACAAAAAGCTATTAGCATTTCATACTAATGTATTAATTAGCAAATTTACCATTTTAAAATTAATTTGCTATTTAAAATTAATTCAAATTCATTTACTAAATCACTATGATTTAGGGATCCTAAAGCTAGGATAATATAATTTTTGAAATAATGCTTTTTATTAGAACTGAATAGGGAAAATATAGCATGGATATTTCATTGATTGAGTCTCAAAATTTTTGAGTATTTAAACCTGAGAAATCAAATTTCACATTTTTAGTGTAGTAAAGTCACCATTAAATAATATAATTATTTTGCACATTCAAATATATGAATAAAGTAAAGTTGCTGAAGAAGCAAATTAATACCATAAGTTCTCAAGTGTTCAAGGAGAAGAAACGAGAATCGTTTATTTCATGGAAGGAAATGTAGTTCTTGACTTATTGCTACACTAATTATTGTTTGTCATGTTTAACTATAAGTTTTTGACAAATTTTCCAGGCATTCTAAGTATTTTGATACACCAAATTCATTTGGTTCTCTAAGATACTTGCTTATCAACTAAATTGCTGTGATATCTTATCTGCACAAGATCTTAAGTAGAGCTTCCTGGTTACATTTAACTACTAAATGACAACTAATTGTAAATCAAGAACATTATGTGCAGCATCATACAAGATAAAACAATATTATAGAAATATAGTATTTATCTGAACTTTATATCACTTATTAATGTTGACATTGAATAAGTGTCATACTTAATATATTATAATAGTTGGTTTAAGGCTCAAGGTTGGGAAAGTGGCAACTTAATATTTTTGGACAACTTAAACTTGAAATGCAAAGTGAGTAACATTCCACAATGTTAAATTCTTCAAAGAAAAAAATACTATTTGTAGAACAGTAATTATATCTCATTACAAGCATTAAACTATGTTTCAAATCTATTCTCATGAAAATTTGGAATCATCTTCACTAAGGAAATCTAACATTAAGACGTGACTGCTAGAGAGAGTCTTCTAAACCTGAAAAGGAAAGAAATATAATCCACTTTCCTCTCAGATTACATGTGAACATTGAAAAAAAAATAGCTTAAATTCTCTTTTAAATCACCCTTTCTTTAACCCAAGTCCATTCATTAATTATTGGTAGAAAGGTGTTATGTTCAACTTCTAGGAGGATAGTGGTTGGCATGAAACATTTAGATCTGATCATAATTAAACAGACAGTGAATTAATTAAGGAAATATAATTTTCATTTCTATGAAATATTCATACCCAAACTTTGTGGCTACAAGTTCAATTGAGATTTATTAAATGATTCTGCACATAGAATCCAAATGTCCAATCTACCCTCAGGAGGAATTTTGCATACATTACTAAAGTCATTAAAATGAGCTATAGAAAAATTTATAAATGATTTTTTCTTGCAGCTTTTCAGACCATAACAGATGATTTTATCAATATTTGAATCTTATGCAATACATGGTTAATGCCTACACCTAAAACATTTCATTTGGATTTTGTTCATTCTTTCTCAGTAAACTATTCAGACAACTTCCAGATCTCCTAAACTTAAGTTCCACATTACCAATTGCATTTCGGACATCTAGAACTGGATGTCCATTTCAAACTAACATGTTCAAAATAGAATTCATCATCCCCATTTTTCTCTTCCCAACTTTCTTTTTACTGCTAAGTACACCACCATCTTCCCACTCATCAAGGCTCACAATTGGTTCATTTTGAATTTCTCATTCTTATTCATCCCATATATTTAGTCATTGTCTAAGCTTTATTTTAAACTTCACAACATTTTTTGCATATATACATTTGTATCCATTTATATAGCCTCTACTCACAATCAGGCCTCCATCACCTCATGTTGGGATGATTGCAATAATCTTGCAATTAGTATTATTGGTTCAAATTTCTTCTCACTCCAATCCATCTTTCATACAACTACAAAATTATTTTTGAAAAGCATAGTTTTGATCAAGTTAATTTCCCCTATTCAAGAAAGTCTAGTGGCTCCCTATTGACTCCAGGATCAATAAAATGTCTGCTGAAGCAGCTAAGTTTTATAGTGGATAAAGTACTGGCTCTGGAGTCAGAAAGGTCAAATCTGGTCTCAGTAGATGTGTGATCTCAGGTAAGTCATTTAACTTTTATCTGCCTCAGTTGCCTCAACTATGAAATAGGAGTAACGATAGTACCTATTTTCTAGAGTTTTTGTGAGGTTCAAATAAAGGAATATTTGAAAATGTTTTGCCTAGAACACATTAAACGCTTGTTTCCTTCTCTCTTCCACCCTTACATTTGGCATTTAATGCTCTTTACAACCCTCCTATATTTTCAATCTCATGCATTCTGTGATCCATACATACTTGACAACTTACTCTTCTTTTACATAACATCCCATTTCTCATCTTAGTAGCTTTGCATTGGTTGTTACCTATGCCTAGAATACTCTCCCACTTCACCTCCACCTTTTAATTTTCCTGTTTTTCTTCCCAATTCAACTCAAATCCATTTTCTGAAGGAGGATTTTTTTGGCTATGCAAGTTACTACTTTTCCTCCTCTAAGATCGTCTTTATCTACATTGCATATATCATGTATTTATTTAATTATTTTCACATTTGACTTTCTAATTTGTTTAGTGAAGTTTGTGAGGGCAGAGACTGTTTTCCCCTTTTTTTGTATCCATAGTACTTAACACAGAGTTTGACTTATAGTTAAGTAGTTAATAATACAAAACTGATTAATAATAATCTAAACTGTTATTGCATGAGGATACCCTGGCATCTGACATAATTAAACACAGCTTTTCAGTATTACATTGCTTTTCATATGTTGATCTTTTTTTCAAGATCAAAAGCTAGTTTATGCAAAACTCACATGTAAACACAGCAGGTTGTTCCCAATCTATTTCTGTGTTCTTTTCTCCCCTAATGACCCACTTTCTTCATTAGTTTTTGCAAACCCTTAGTTCCTTCATAATCACTTCCCTCTGCTCTTAAAAAACTGGCCTTGAGAATTTAGAACTCAATCACACTAAAATACAAATGATTGATATGAACAAAAGTCATAAGTTAAAGAACTGGAATTTTGGTAATAACATTTCAGGCATCAGGCATTAATCAGGGGGTATTTTTCAAGTTTAAGTAAATATTCCTATATAGGTAGAAACTTTTCTTATTTACATGCAGGGCCATAATTAGCATAGATCTGCTATCCAAATGGAATTTATAATTTATATATTGTGCATTGTATCAGGAAAAATCAGTTTATATTCAAAGGAGATTCAAATAAGTTCATATAGAACATCCCTCAGTTCCCCATTCCAATGGCCCAACCCAGCTCTATCTCATATCTCTCTCGCTTCTGAGGATCAGATGTTGCTTTCCCAATTCCAAGTATCTGGCAGTCTTGTTTAAGGTTTAACATGATTTTAATTGAACATTATTTCATTGTTTTTCTGTTCCAATATGAACAGAATTTTGGCATAGTCTCCCCATTCCCTCTAAGTTGCTTTTTGACTGTGGTATAAATACTTAAAAATATAACATTGGTCCAGTGTTATATAACCACAAGCAGAAAAACAGCCCTATAATATCAGATTGTACAGGAATGGATTGGAAAAGGAGGATAAAAATGGAAGAACAAGGAAACAAGAAAAAAACTCAAGTAAGATAGACATATTCCAAGTATTAAAGTTTTGATGACCCAGAAAGGCCCTAAATTGGGGCAATTTTAGTGCCAATAGTTATCAAGCAGAGTGTTACCTGCAGTATCAAATAAAGCCCAAATTGGAATTTATATAAATGTGTTCAGGATTGTTGTTATTCTTTTTAAACCACAAAGAGGAGGAAAACAAAATGAATAGTGATTTTCTCGCTTTGGTCAATGAACCAAACTAATCAGGATGAAGGTTTTCATTCTCATGTAAAGAGCTAGAAAGAACTTTAGAAGGCATCATGTTCATTCATTTGATTGAGGAAGTTGAAACAGAAAAAAAATGGCACATGGCTAGCCTATATGTATAAATCTAAGCCTCAATTTCTTCATCTGCAAAATGAGGTGTTTCAGTAAGATTATGTCTAAGTCCCTTCAAGATCTAAATCTATGATCTAACTGAAAAACAATAAAAAACAACTTCTCTGCATGGGGCAATTGCACATTAATTATGATTATTTTGACTCTGAAAACAACCATCACTCACTAAGCAAATCACTATCTATTTTATGACTTCCTCTTTTTTTTTTCTTTTCTTTCTTTCTTTCTTTCTTTTTGTTTAAGATAACAACAGTAAATTATTAAATGTATTTATGGAGATTCCATGGAGTATAAAAGACATTTCTTGTCTCTGGTGAATAAGAGGATTAAAAGAATTAGCACAAAGTCTTGCATAAAAGCATGTATATCTAATTAGTTGTAGGCTAGTCTTTTCTCTGTGGAAAAGCTCAGTGAAAACAGATAAAATTATGATATATGGACTTTAGGAGAAATTGCCTTCTCTATCTCTTCATTTCATTTGCTTGTTAGGTCAAACTGCATTCATTCATATCCTTATTAATGCTCTTCATTTCTCAAGCTTTTTCATTTATTCATGCTGACATCTAACATTTACTTTTCCTAATTATCTTCCTTTCAGAAATGTTGGCCTGTCTATATTCAGATTTCAACAGGGCAATTTAAAATAATGATGTGAGAACACTTTTCTTCTAACCCTTAAGGCTATCTAGATGGTTTAACCATCATTTTCCTTTCCATTTATATTCACTAAAGTTGATTTTTAATGATACGTATTTTTAAAGAGATTTTGGGAAGGAAAATTCTCCATCAATTTGTGATTAAGCATAGCATCAACTGATCTCTTGCTAAAATATCTGCTGGACACCAATGTAGAATCATTGGCATTGATCTAGCCTTTCTGGAAAACAATAGGGAATTGCACCTAATAAGTCATTAAACTGTGCATATTCTTTGTCCCTGTGATACCATTGAATTTTTCCCTTATATTGCCATTGCTATACAAATATCTAAAGGAGAAGAAAAACAAAGAGAAAAGCTCCATATACATAAAAATATTGATAGTGGTACTTCATACTAATAAGAACAAGTAGTAATAAGATTACCAATCAGTAGGGAAATGGCTGAACTAGCTGTGATATGTTAATATAATGGAATTTTATTGCACAACAAGAAATATTGCCCCACAATTCCAATCCATGGACAAAATATTACAAGTATATCTCCTACTTTTAGCTCATACAGATAGCATCTTAATTTAGGCCCACAACTCCTATCACGTCAACTAGTACAATTGTCTCCTAATTAGTCTGCCTGTCTCGTTTTTCCCTTTTCATTCATTTTTCACAGAGATATATATGTGTGTGAGTGTGTATGTATGTGAGATAGAAAGAGACAGACAGACAGAGACAGAGAGAAAGGAGATCAGTGGGAGAGAGTGACAGAAAGAGAAATACAAAAAAACAAAAATAAAGACAGACAGAAAGAGAGGAAAACATTTGAAACTATGGTATTTTGACAGAGTGCTATCTCTGATTGGGGGCCCAGAGTTTTTTGTTGATAATGGTCCAAGTTGTTATACCTCCACTGAGGTATTTGTAAGTTCCAAGGGAGATTATGGGAATAGTTCTTGATTAAATTTCCCTTACTTTATATGACTGACCAGTGGAAGATTTTTCCCCCAGGAGGCTTTATGAAGGCATATCACATATTCTTTCTATTTATAAGATAAACTATATACAGTAAAAACCCCAAAACACTGTTCAACTCCTCATCCTATTGCTAATGCTGAGACTACTACTATCAATAAGAAAAATAATCACTATTATAATAATTCATATTTATAAATTGCTGTAAGGTTTACATTGTAATTTTCTCACAGCATCTTTTTTATTATTCTCAATGTATAGAGAAGTAAATGGAGTCACAGATAGTATACCTGAGTTGAAAGAATATATGGTATAGTACAAAAAGTATCAACTAGGGAACAGAAAGACCTGGGCTTGAATTATGCTTCATTTATGTAGTAATTGTTGAGGTCATGATAGATCACTTAATCTTTCAGATTCCCAAATTTTTCATTTGTAAGACACACACAAACACTAATACTCTATATCTTAGTGGTTTATTGCGACAAAAATGCTTTCCAAATCTTAAAAGTGTATAGTGTCCCAAAAGTTTAAATGTAGGGTTTTTTAAAGTTTTAGTTGTTTAAATAACTCAAATACATAAGACTTTTGGTGATTTGTGATCATAATTAATTGCTGACCAAGATGCTATTGCTAGGAAGTATTAGAAAAGAATCCAGTGACAATAATTACTTATATTAAAAGAAATATATGATAAAAATACATGAATAAAAATGTTAGTCACATGGTAAAAACAACAGAAAACAGAAAATGTAGTAATTGAGCCCATGGGCTCCATTGGTATCTTTTTGATGTGAATAGATTTTAAAGAAGGTCAATGAACAGCCCATGACAAACTTATATAGAGTCACAAAGATTGGTCAGGCAAGTATACCTTGCAATATGTAACACTGGACAAAAGATCTACATCAATGAAATCACAAATTTATTTGAATATTTTAAAGTATAGTAAATGATATTCATAAAATCCTTTAAAGTTTGCAAAGTACATTTGTTATTTCAACACTTGATTCTCAGAATTGCACATTGAAAGAGATCATTATTCCTATTTACAGATAAAGAAACTGAAATTGAGAGTTCTTCTTGCTCTCATCAAGATCAAATAGTTTTGGAATATTTGATTTAGAATTTAGACTCTAGTCTTTCTTATCCAAAATCCAGTGTTGTATTCATTATGCTATACTGCTACAAAGTAGGTATAGTGATTTTATTTTACATTAGGCCATTGATCCTCATTACTATCCCCTAATATCAGTGTTAGATTCCAATGCGGGAATAAATTGCGTATCTTTTCTTTAAATCTAACCCTTGATAATTCAGAGCTACTTGATTTTCAAGTAAAGACAGAACTCAAAATGTCTAATGAAACAAAAGTGAGGCAGACCTCTAGTATATCTTCTGTGAAGTAATTAAGCTGAACCATGGTCAACATTCATATATGATAAGAAAATGTGTATGGGTGATGATCTGCACTGATAAAAAGGAGTACCCACATCCATGAAGTAATGAATCCATAAAAGCATATACGTACAAAAAGATCTCCTTTTTCTATTGGCACAGACTTTAAGGATTCTTTACACACTAAGTTACAGCCTTGAAATAGAAACTTTAGTAGAAGGATATGAGGGATGAATATAACATATAAAGACATTTTGACTAGAAAAATGGAATGGTTTCCTTAGAACAAAAGTCTACAAAATCATAAAAGGCTGGCTTATCAAATCTTTCAATGTTAGAATCTTATGTTACAATGCTAAAAGCAATAGATATCAAAGAATTGGGGTTCAAATCCTGTATCTAAAGCATGTTATCAGTTTGAATTTGAGCAGGGAAGGGGAAATCTACAGAGAACTAGTAATAGTCATTAAGCATGTAGTATGTATCAAACACTGCACTAAGTACATTACAATTTTCTCATTTGATCTTCACCACAATTCTAGGAGGTAGGTGCTATAACTATCCCCATTTTATAGTTGAGGAAACTGAGTCAAATAGCTTAAAATGACTTGGCCGGTTATATATCTAATAAATCTATTGATCACATAATCTTGGTTAAAAATATCTTCCTCTTGTGTCTATGACACAATGAACATTTTAACAAACATACATTAAGCACTTACTATACTCCAACCACTGTAATAAATTTCGGGGATACAAATACAATCAAAAGAATGACTAATTCCACCTGCAAGGAATTTACATTCTAACAGGGAAAAAGAACACAGAAAAGTGAGAAGCAGGACTTTGGTGGGAGAACAAAAGGTATTTAAGTGGGAGCAAGCCAGTAAAGTCCATCAAATTAAAAGTAAATGCAAGAAAGGAATAAAAGGTAAATGATCTGGGCTCACTCCCAAAATTTTGGCCTGGAGAAAACCTCACCAATGGAAGAAGGGGAACATAGGAACAGGGGTCACAAGTAGTGAGGGAAATTCTAGGGTAAAGAGGTAAATAAGGCATGGTGACAAAATCCTGCCTCTCTCATCACATCACTCCTCAATTTCCTCTTCTAACTCCTTTTCTTCTTCCAACTCTCTAAATATGGATATTCTACAAGACTCACTTCTTGGATCCTCTCATTAATAGCTCCTTTTCTAAAGTACAAACCTTATCTTTCTGCTTTGATTGTAACTTCTATGCTAATGCTATTCAAATCTATATCTGCAGTCTCAAGGTTTTACCCAAGGTCTAATCCTATATTTCCAACTCCCCATGATATTTCATTTAGACAGCTCACCATTACATTAAACTGAAAATAGCTAAAATCTCTGGTTATCTCTTTCAGTTTTCTTTATGTTGGTTAAAGTACTACCATTCTCACAGTCAACCAATTTCCAATCTTCAGATGCTTTTTTTGTTTTTTACTCCCTTCTTCTTTATCCCATACTATGTTAATTTTAACACACATACATATATATATGTTTATTTTGAATAATGAATCTTTTGACATGGACATAAATTCAAATTCATACTATTAGAAGTATATGCAAAATATGACAATTGTTTCTAAATCAATAAAAATATGCAGATAAATTTCTAATAATGTAATCAGTTCACAAAATTTATTATTCACACTAATTGATTTTTTTTCATTATGTACACCTATCTTTTTTTTTCCTCTCAAGAAGTACCCTAATTCAAAGTTAACTCTTCATAAACTACTAAAAATCTTTCCTAATTGGCCCCTCTACTTACATTTCCTTTCTCTTTCTAATGTCTCACACTGTATCATGAGATTTATCATTATCACCATCATCATCATCATCATCATCTCATTCCACTATTTTTGGTGGGAGAGGCTCAAATAAGGAAAAATTCTAGGGAAAGTCATTATTAGATGTTATTTTATTTAATATTTATAAAAATAAACAAGGAAATAAAATTAATATATTTAGTTGACTTAAAGTATTCGTATATAAACTCATCCAATTTAGTTTATCTATAAGCATTCTTGGTACAACTCAAACAGCACACAGAATAACAGAAGGGTTGTGCATTCTGTTTTATTTCCACTTTTTAAAAAATCTCATATATTCCATATTTTGAAAGATTTTTGTGCCATCTAAACTAGAGATTTAAAGTATTTGATATGGCATCTTTTAAAGTTTGTTTTAAAGTTTGTGAAAGTAATAGTATTTCATCTTCAACACAACCTTTTTATTAATATTATTATCACTATTGTGGTATTATCTAGTATTTCTTCAGTGTGGGCAATTGTCAACATGGAAATTTCATCCAGTGATACAGATTGACTACTCTTCTGTAATTTATAGTATCAGAAAATTCTCTGGGTCACTGAAAGCTAAGTGATTTGTTTTTAGACACAGTCCTTTTTAGAGACAGGATTTAAACTCAAGTCTTCCTTACTCCATGGATGGTCCACTATCCACCATGTCATGCTACTCCTCATCACTAGCTTAATCTCTTAAAAAACTTATTTCATCATGTCATTTTCCCTTAATGACCTTCAGTGACTCTTGATGGCCTGCAGGATAGAAGCCAAACTCCTCAGCCTGACATATAATATCCTCTAGAGTCCCAGCATGAATATACTATTCCAGCTAGATTGGCTTTTTCATTCTCTCTTGTTGACTCCATGGTGACTTGCAAGTCCAAGATTTTTCTCAGGCATTCCCCCTCTCCATTTTAATAAATCTCTTCTGAGATTCAGAAAAGTAGAGTCAGAGAAACTGGTTTTAAAGACTGCTTTTTTTATCACTTTTTATATATGTGATTCCCCAAGCAAATCACTTTGATGCTCAGTTTCCTTATCTACAAAATGAGAAAATTATATTAGAGAATCCCTAATGTTCCTTCTAGTTGTAAATCTATGATCCTATGTGAATTCTCAAATCTATTAGCTCTGACACCTTAACTATTTATTAGCTCCAACTCTATATAGCATTTTTACTTAGATGAACCAGTCACCTAATTTTGACATATTAAAGCCCAATCCATCATTTCTTTTCCCCTCAAAATACCATTCCTTTATACCATTCCTATTTTTATCACCATAACTATACTTCAAGTAGAAATAAAATTAAAATCCAAAGAGCTTAGCACAGTCTATATTATTGTCAGCAACCATACTGACATAGTCATAAGTAGAAGTGATAAGAGTTGAAATTTGGAAATCACTTGGGAGAATAATGAATTTAATTTTAAAATATTTTATACAAAAAATAATAATGAGTCAGTGCATGTTTTAACTTTAGACTGAAGGAGTTAGATGATAAGTACAAAGTGAGTCTTGCCAATTTTTAAAAAGCCTTCCAAAGCATTTCCCTTTCAATGTGTAATGTTGATATTGCATCCTAATAGTCTATATTTTAATATAATCTGTGTTATTTTCTTATCTACTCAATAAATGTGTCTCTTTCTCTTCTGATGAGAGCTAATATACAATGCTCAACTTTCAGTTTTATTTCTGCCCAGTTCTGACATCCATGAATTAAAGGCATATCTGGTTTCTTCTACTGAATGCATCACTGTGTCAGAAATGTCAACTATAATAAGTACAAGATGAAAAAGATTTGCAGGACTACTGTAAAAAAGCATGAAACCTGACAGTAGGTTATGACTGATCATTTACATGAAGAGGTTGGGTGAATAAAGCTGGCAGCTGTCATTAACACTGTCAAATATACACAGCTTTCACTGCTAGGCTTCTGGGTTTTGATTCCACAATTTTCTTTATCAAATTTCTAGCATGAATTTGGGGTAAAAATAAAAATAAACATCTTATAACAGGTATTTGCTAAAGGCAAAGTTACCTAACCATTAATCTTTCTTTTTTTGCTTTGTCATAACAATATGGTATAATAGTAGAATCTTTTTCTGATTACATGCTGCCATGATTTGGTTAGTTTTAACTTGACACCTCTCTAGCCATCTGAAAGTAATTTTTCTATAAACCATTTTTTACTCAAGAATAAATTTATGTGTTTTTTTGTTCAGTTGTGTCTGCCTCTTTATGATAACATTTTTTAAATTTTGTTTTTGCTTGCTTTTGTTGTTTGTTTGGGGATTTTTTTGGCAATAACACTGAAGTGAGTGGCTTGCCATAACATAGAGTTGTATGACCCTGAGTGAGTCATTTAAACTCTCATTATCTTAATTCACTTAAAGAAGAAAGTGGTAAAGCACTCCAATATTTTTGCCAAGAAAAGTTCATATGGGATCATAGAATAAGAAAAAAGTGACCATCAGCAACAACTCCCCTAATTAAAAACAAGTTAAGGGGCAGTGAGGTGGTGCAGTGGATAGAATACCAGCCTTGAAGTCAGAAGGACCTGAGTTCAAATCTGGTCTCAGACACTTAACACTCCTAGCTGTGTGACTCTGGGCAAGTCACTTAACCCCAATTGCCTCAGCAAATAAATTAATTAAATAAAAAACAAGTTAAATAAAATGAATAAAGTAAAGTAAAACACAAAACTCTTAGTATGCATGTGTGTGTTACATACAAAATATATGACAATTTTTTTCTTTATTTTTATTAATTGTCACATAAAAAAAATTGTCAGGTAGCAAGTCTGTGGCCAGGCCATGTTCAAAGACTTTCATTTCAATAAATCTTCCATTTCAGAGTAATAGCCTTTGAAAACCTAGGGTCTCCTCTTAGTCATGATCAGGGCTGGAAGAAGGAACCTATAAAGGTTTCAAACATTATTCTGAACACAAAGCAAGGTAATAGATGCAAAGGCACTTAATGTATTAAAGTTTCATACAAATGTAAGACATCATAGCTGACTAAAGTAGTTCAGGTGTATAAAAATAGCTTCCATCTATTTCAAATATGGAATAAGAGTATCCATCCTTTTCCCTGGATGTTTTCCTGTGTTTCAAAAAGAAAAAGTGCATTTAACCTCACAGACATCTCTTATAATTCACAATGGTAATTTTGTTGGTTTTGTTTAACCAAGTTTTATTGGAATGATTTCATAGTGTTACTTCTGGATTCACGATTTTTTTTTTCATTTTGCACTGACCATGGATAAGATTATTTTCCACTTAATTCTATTACATTGCTAAAGCTATTCCCTTCAGCATTACTAGCACATCTACAGCCTTTGTTGTTTGTATACCTTTTCAGCACCAAATGTTTCCAAAGCATCCCTACTCACTTCTTTACATCCCAGATAATGAAAAAAGGGAATACAAGGTCTGGTTGTTCCTTTAGGGCAAGGTATTTTGGCTCTGTAGATGTGTAGCTCATATTACAGTGTCTAACGCACAGATATTCAATAAATAAAAATTTATGATGGTTTATGTCAAATAGAAGCCATAATTTCCTTCCTTCCTATGGTTGTGTAAGAGACATGTGGAGAATATATTTGTACAAAAAAAAGAGGGTGACAGAAAAAAGAATATGCAACTTATTTTTGAAACACTATTAAACTAGACTTTTTTCTGCCTGAACTCATTTCTTGTATGTAATAGAGAAGAAGCATTTATAGTTTGGAAAAACATGCATTCATTCATTTTAGGTTTGTGGAAACAAGCAAGAAAACCCATTTTTTTTTAAGCTTGAAGAAAATGACATATATGATTCCATTACACTTGAATAATTCAAAGTATTAAAGTTTCAAATTTGACAGTCTTCTAAAAGTAATGAACAGATACATTTGACGTTTTCCACAAAAAAAAGAAAGATTGACTCAAAAGTAAGAAATAATTCAACTTGAGGGTATTTGTCTTGCAAATAACTTGAGGATATTAATTTACATACATGTAGTATGGCTTTGCTGAGAACAAATGCCTTTTATAATTACTTCAACTTTTACATACATACATATATAATATATATGTTCACATTACATTTTAAAAATGGAAAAATATGTTAATCAAAAATTGCTGACTGGCTTAATCAACAAAAATCATATTTGGTGAATATGACTAATTAAATTTATACCTTTGGAGTATTAACTCTAGCTTGCAGATACTGAAGATAAATTAGGGTTCAAACAATCATTATATTTTAAAACTGATTTTGCACAAAAAAAAGAAAATATTTTCTCTTAATCAGGGATTGTTTTACCAACCCATTAGAAATACCTCAAAATCAGGAGTTTCTTTTGTTTTAAATGAATGAATCATGACTGCTAGAAGGGAGCAGATTGGCTAGGAATAATAGATGAGTGTATGGAGGATACATAACCTAGGAAGTGCTAGTGTTACCCATCTCCTGCTGACCACCACAGAACTGAATTAAATAAGAGAAAAGGTCATTTGATGTACTGCCTTCCTGAGGCCAGTCTGACTCTCGGCATTTCTATTTTTATTTCTATGCTTCTAAGTACTTAATATAGCACTAGGTACCCTGTGGGTGCTCAATATTTACTGACTCCTATGCACACAGGCAGTCTTCTATGAATATTTTATGATGCAGCTCCTGATGATAATAATGACAGTAATGTTTATTTAAACAAAGAGACCTTTTTACAGAGAAAAAGAAGGAAGCTTAGCATTAAGATTGATATTCATGCTTAAAATCCTGGGCTTGTAATTGGGTTTTTCTCCTTTGCTTTTTTTTTTTAATAGCAGAACTGATTATTTCAAAGCCATGGTAATAAGCAATTAAAAAAAAAAAACTGGTGTCCAGCATATTCTTTCTTGTCTTTCAAATACGAAATTCTTTGGGTATGTAAAAATTAATCATACAAAATAGAATTTTTTATGTTCCTCACAAATATTCTCCTTGTCTAAACTCACCCATCATAGTTTAATGAACCACTACCTGGGAGGCAATGTGGTACAGGTTAATAAGCTCAAGTTGTAGAGACAGCAGATCTGTGTTCAAAATCTTGTTTTTGCAATTTACTAAGTGTGTAATAATAGGCACAACATTCAGTTTCTATTGTATCTGTTATATTCTGTAAAATCAAAATGCTGGATTCTATATCCTCTGTGGCTCTTTGAGAACTAAGTTTCTTGTCTTATTTGCTCTTTCTAGTCCCATCCTCATAGCATTAGTCATCTTTGATTCTTATCTCTTCTTCCCTCTTTATATCCAATCTGCTACCAAATCATGGTAAGATTTTGCACTTTCATCACTTTCTCTCCACAAAGCCTAGTTCAGTGACATCTGCAATCTGGAAGATCTGAGTTCAAATCCAATCTCAGACACTTATTAGCTGAATGATCCTGTGTAACTCATTTAACCACTATCTAATTCAATTTCCTCATTTATAAAATGGAGACAGTTATAACACCTAACTCCCAAAGTTGTTGTGAGAATAGAATGACATAGTATTTGTAAAGCCTTTTGCAAACTTCAAAGCACTATATAAATATGAACTATTAGGTATCACATTCTCATTGATCTCCTTGCTTTTGGCCTTTCTTTTTTAATTCAACTTCTGCATAACTACCATATTGATATTTCTAAAACACAGGCTCGACCCTTTTATTCCTCTGCATAAGACACTCCAATGTCTCTGTCTTATCTCTAAAAAGAAAAGTCTTTGTCTGGCTTTGAAAGTACTTTATAATTGGCTCTAGTTGACTATTTATTACTTTTTTTTATGGCTTTTTTGTTGAGAGCAAAATGCATAACATTCCATTTCCCTTCCCTGAATCTTTTCCTCCATGCCTAGAATGTATTTCCACCTCATGTTAATCTCCTTCAAGGTTTATTTAAATGTTCCCTCTGAGAGAATATATATCATTAGAGTTGCTGATAATTCTCCACATACATACATACACAAAGATATACACAGAGACATATTACTTTATATTTAGTAAGGATCATGGATTTTAAAAAAGACAGAAAGAGCTTCACTCTTCACCTTATAGATAGGAAATTAATTTGAAATTGAGGTCTTATGAAAATAATCATGAAGAATGAAGAAGGAGGAAGAAGAGGAAGAGGAGGAGGAGGAAGAGGAAGAAGAGGAGGAGGAAGAGGAGGAGGAGGAGGAGAAGAAGAAGAAGAAGAAGAAGAAGAAGAAGAAGAAGAAGAAGAAGAAGAAGAAGAAGAAGAGGGGGGGAGGAGGAAGAGGAGGACGAAGAAGAACAAAAACAAAAAGAACAAAAATAAGAAGAACAAGAAAAGGAGAAGAAGGAGAAATCACTCCAGAGCCAGTTATCTTTCAACTTCTACTTCATCTGTTTACATGTTTCCCCACAATGGAATAAAGCTCTTTGAGAGCAGAGAATAGTGCCTGGTACATAGTTACCATTTAACAAATGTGTATTGAATAAAGTCACCTGACTTCAGTAAATAATTCATTAATTCATCATAAGTACAAATTGTAGATTTAAAGTTGGAAGGGACCAACATACTCTACAACATTTTAAAATAATTTTTTAAAAAATTTTATATACTTTGTTCTTGTGTTGAGTCATTTTTAGTTGTGTCTGACTCTTCATAGTCTCATTTGGGGTTTTCTTGGTAAAGATATTGAAACAGTTTGGCATTTCCTTCTCCAATTAATTTTACAAACAAGGAATTGAAGCAAACAAGGTTAAGTGACTTGCCCAAGGTCATATAGAGTGTCTGAGACCAGATTTTAACTCAGGAAGATATATTTTCCTAACTCCAAGTACGCTACCACTAGGCCAGCTAACTATATATATATATATATATATACATATATATATATATATAAAATTTTGATAAATGATAAATCTGAAAACCAAAAAGGTTTAATAAATACCCAAATCTACATGGCTAGTAAATAGTAAAGATTAGAATTCAGGTCCTCTAACTCTAATTTCACCCTCTTTCCACTATAGCCTGACGCCTCAGTCATGTGCTAATAAAAAGTTTTAGAAAACAAAAGATTCATGCTTTTTAAGCACCTTCACACTGAATAAATACTCCAAATTAATAACAAGCTTCAAATTCCAGAATTTATCACAATAGTATTTCATTCACAAAGTACAATTTAAATAAAAATATATATTCAGATTTATATATCTCTTTAAAGCTTGGAAACTATTTTACATAATTCATTTCATCTGAGCTTCACAGTTGCTCTGTGGGCTAGAAGCTATTATGAATCCTATTTTATACATGAATAAACTGAAAGTTTGAGATTATTAAATGACTTATTCAGAGTCACTTGAGCAGACAAGCTAAAAATCACTGCCAGTTCTATATCCATTATGTCACACAATCCTGCTTTTTCTAATAGTAGGAATTATTCCAAAACTTCTCAGTAAAATAAACCTAAATAGTTTATCAATATAAATTCCTAAAATAAGTTCATACCACAAATTTCCTAAATCTAGAAATCTTCCAACTCTGTATAAATTGTGAAACATTAAAACATTTCAAAATTTTTACCATTCAAAACAATCAATGCTATTTTAATCTGAGATTGGGAGAGGAATTACTTTCCTTGTTTGATTTCTGTCAGCTCAATTGGCTCCCAAACACAAAGTGGCAATCTTTTCACTCATTCCTAAAACTTATAATAACTATATACAAAAAATTAAAGGAATGAATAATAGCAGATGTTCATAAAGAGTTTTGTAATTTCTATCAAACTTTCCATATAGTATCACATTTTATCTCCACAATAAGCTGATGAAATAGTACAGGCATGTTCATTTTTAAAATCTGTAAACAGAAACTCAGGATCAACTCTAAAAAAAAAACAAAAACAAAAACAAAAAAACTTTTCCAACTAGTGTTATAGCTGCAACTCAAACCCAAGTCTTCTGACTGACCAAATCCAATTCCCTTCCCATTATACAGCACCATAATGAAGATGGGGAAGGGAATAAGCATTTGTATAGACCCTTCTCTGTGCCAGGCACTGTGCTAAGTGCTTTTTGTAAATATGTCATTTGATGGGGTTTTTTCCCAAGGTATCAATATTCACAGGATGCTGGCTGCACTTGCTGGCAGCAGGAACAATAGTTCTAGTTAGGATGAATAAATAAATAAATAGGAAAAAATCAGCTGGCACACTCTCTACCCTCATACAGCATTCCAGGTGAGCTTCTCCCAGGCCTACTCCTATTCAACTGCTTCTCTAGTGGTGGCTTCTCTGCCTTCTCCTGTGGCCTTATGTAACATGGGTCAAAGTCTCTCCTCTTCCCCTCCTTTTAAAAATTGTACTAAAAACAGAGGTCCTTTCAAGATGTTTACACAAATGCATTTAGGAGTATTTACCTGAAGCACTGGTATTGCCATTTATATCTCTACAATATATTATATTCTTCTGCCTCCTGAATTTTGGTGAAAATCTACTGGTAGGCCTTGTCCTACAAATAGAATCTGGAGTAAAAAGCAGATGATTTTAAATATTTTTCATATGTTTTATTGATGATTTTTGTCCTTATATCACAGGCATTTCTGAGGGAGAGGTGGGGAATCTCTTTGAGACTGAGGTCTTATGGCAAAATAATCATGCCCAGATACCCAATGCAGTGATTACATCTGATAATATAAGCAACTTTTAATAAGCAATATTAGGAGATCTCTACCTTTTTGCAACTCCATGAGGAGGAAGCTATATGTTATTACCTATTCTCTGAGACCTTTTCATTTTGTTTGGTTTGGTTGTTACTGATCAATCAACAAAGACTTATTAAGAGACTAATAAATTCAAGGATTACGTTTATTGCTGAAGAGATAAGTACCAAGAATGAAACAATCTCTGTTCATAAAGTATAAACATTCTAATGGGGAAGACTTTATATAAATACAAATATCCTAAATGTAAAGATGGTGATATCAATACTAATATGAACACATATATAGTAGCGAAATATGTGGTTATTTGGAAGGGAGAACACTAGCAGTTAAAGGATCAGGAAAGGTTTCATGAGAAAGATGCTACTTGAGATACAAATTAGAGGAAGAGAGAGAGACTCTGGAGGAAGCACATTCCAGAGATAGAGGACAGACTGAATGAATAGAGTTGTGATGGAGTGTCATGTGTTAGGAACATAGAGGACAATCTGACTAAATCACATAGTGTAGGAAGGCAAGTAATATTCAAGGAAGGTAAGTGCGGCTAGATTGTGTCAGGCTTTAAAAAGTAAAAACAGAAGTCAAGTCCTCCTTTACAGAAAATTACTTGAATAACAGTATGAAGGACAGAGTGGAATGGGGAAAGCCAAGGTAAGGAGACAAACTGAGAAGCAGTTTCAGTCATTTAGGAATAAGGTGATAAAGATCTGAAGTAAGCTTTCTTAGGGGAAAGAAAGGGTCAGATGCTAAAGATCTTGTGCATCATAGTTAGCATAAAAATAGCTAGCATACAAAAAGCAGAAATATTAAATGTTTCCTTTTCAGACCACAATGCAATAAAAATTATATTCAGTAAAGGGCCAGGGATACACTAAAAATCAATTGGAAATTAAATAATCTAATTCTAAAGAATGAGTGGGACAAACACAAATCACCAAAACAATTTATAATTTTATCCAAGAAGATGACAATAATGACACAACATATCAAAACCTAGAGGATTCAACTAAAACAGTTTTTAGGGAAAATTTTATATTTTTAAATAGCAACATGAATAAAATAGATAGAGAGGAGTAAATGAATTGAGCATGCAACTAAAAAGTCTAGAAAAAGAACAAATTAAAACCTCCCAATTAAATACCAAACTAGAAATTCTGAAACTGATTAATAAAACTGAAACTAAGAAAACTATTGAACTAATTAATAAAACTAAGAGTTGGTTTTATGAAAAAAATACCAAAATAGATAAACATTTGGTTAATTTGATTAGAAAAATGAAATTAAAAAAAAACAAATTACTAACATTAAAAATGAAAAGGGTGAATTTACCACAAATAAAAAAGAAATTAAAACAACAATTAGGAGCCATTTTGCCCAACTGTATGACAGTAAATCTGACAATCTAACAAAAATGGTTGAATATTTACAAAAATATAAATTGTCCAGATAAACAGAAGAGGAAATAAATTATTTAAATAGTCCCACTTTAGACAAAGAAATTGAACAAGCTCTTAATGAACTCAATAAGAAAAAATTTCCAGGGCCAGATGGATTTACAAGTGAATTCTATCAAATATTTAAAGAACAATTAATTCCAATACTATGTTAACTATTTGGAAAAATAAGTTAAAAAGGAGTCCTGCCAAATTCTTTCTATGGCACAAATACGATATTGATAACTAAAGCAGGAAAAATCAAAACAGAGAAAGAAAATTACAGATCAATTTCCCTAATGAATATTGATGCAAAAATTTAAATAAAATATTAGCAAAGAAATTGTAGCAATCTAACAGCAGGATAATACACTATGATCCATTGGTATTTATATCAGGAACGTAGGGCTAGTCCAATATCAGGAAAAATATTACCATAATTGACCATACCAATAACAAAACCAACAGAAATCAAATGATAATCTCAATAGATGCTGAAAAAGCATTTGACAAAATATAGCATCTATTCCTATTGGAAACACTAGAGAGCAAAGAGATAAAGGTAGCTTTCTTTAAAATAATAAGCAGTGTCTATCCAAAGCCAATAGCAAGTATTATTTATAATGGAGAAAAGCTGGATGCAATCCAAATAAAGTCAGAGGTAAAACAAGGATGCCCATTACCACCACTATTATTCAGCACTGTACTAAAAATATTGGCTTTAGCAATAAACAAAGAAAAATAAATTAAAGGAATTAGAATAGGCAATGAAGAAATAGAACTATCACTCTTTGCAGATTGTATGATGATCCTTAAACCTATCTGAAACAATTATGAGCTTTAGCAAAGTTGCAGGATATAAAATAAACCCACAGAAATCATCAGCACTTCTATATATTATTGACGAAGCCCAGTAGCAAGAGATAGAAAGAGAAATTCAATTTAAAATAACTGTAGACAAAATAAAATATTTGGGTGTCCAAGACAAACCCAAAAACTATATGAACACAATTACCAAAAAATTCTCACACAAATAAAGTCAGATCTAAACAACAGGAAAAAATATCAAATGCTCATGGTTAAATGACATAATAAAAATGACAATTTTCCCTAAATTGGTCTACTAGTTCAGTGCCATATCAATCAAATTGCCAAATATTATTTTATAGAACTAGAAAAAATAATAAAGAAATTCATCTGGAAGAACAAAAGATTAACTATATCAAGGAAATTAATGGGAAAAAAATACAAAGGATGGTGGCTTAGAAATACCAAACCTAAAACTATCAAAATCATAAAAACCTTTTAGTACTGGCTAAGAAATAGAGTGGTGGATCAGTGGAATGGGTTAGATATATATGACACAATAATTAAGGTATATTAATCTAGTATTTGATAAACTCCCAAACTCCAGCTTCTAGGATAAGAACTCAGTATTTGACAAAAATTGCTGGAAAAAACTGGAAAATAATGTCAGAAACTCAGTATAGACCTACATCTCACACCAAATACCAAAATAAGTATAAAATGAGTACATGATTTGGGCATAAAGGGTATTACCATAAGCAAATTAGGAGAGCAAGGAATGATTTATCTGTCAGATCTTTGGAGAAGGGGAGAATTTATGACCAAAGAAGAACTAAAGAACATCATGACAAGCAAAATGGACAATTTTGATTACATTAAATTAAAAAGGTTTTACACAAACAAAATCAACTGAAACAAGACTACAAGGGAAGTACAAAGCCAGGGGGGAAGA